>PVKS010012477.1:0-53618 GCA_004027875.1 Aplodontia rufa
GAAGGAGACAGGGAAGGGAGGAAATCAAAGGAAAAAACCCTCCTCCACTCGTCTTTTTCATAGTAAAGTAGAACTCTATTTTCCCCTTTCGCTTTTCCTCTTTTTTCAAATTCTTTTTTACTTTCAAAGTAATATATGCACATAGTTTAAGGATTGAAATAGTGCTACAAGGGGGCTGGAGTAGTGGCTCAGCAGTTAACGGCCCTTGCCTGGTATGCATGAGGACCCGGGTTCCAACCCCAGCACCACGTACACAACCAAGTGTCAGAGCAACGAAAGCCAATGTAAAACTAATTCTCTCTCTCTCTCTCTCACTGTCCATCTCTCTTAAAAAAAAAGAAAGAAAGACCCCACAAGACCCCACTGCAATGTAAGACCCTTTTCCCTTAAATCTCTTTCTCCACAGAGGCAACTACTTTCACCCCGTTTAGATGTTTCTGAGCTAGGTATAGTGGTGCATGCCTGCAATCTTAGCGTTTCAGGAGGCTGAGGCAGGAGGACTGTGAGTTCAAAGCCCGCCTTGGCAACTTAGCAGGGCCTTAAGTAACTCAGCAAGACCCTGTTCAACATAAATATAAAAAAAGCTGAGGGGTGGGGGGTTGCTGGAGCAACAGTTCAGCAGTTACAGCACTTGCCTGGCAAGCATGAGGATGCCAGTTCGAATCCCAGCACCACGTACACAACAAAGTGTTGGAGCAATGAAAGCCACATGAAAAATTAAACAAAATTGATTCTCTTTCTCTCTCTCTTTAAAAAAAAAAAGGGGGGGTATGGATTGAGCTGGAGCAGTGGCTCAGCAATTACAGTACTTGCCTGGCATGCACAAGAATGCAGGTTTGAACCCCAGCACCTCGTACACAACGAAGTGTTGGAGCAATGAAAGTCACATGAAAAACTATATAAAAATTGATTTGATTTTCTCACTGTCCCTCTCTCTAAAAAATTTTTTTTGATTTACCTGAACTTCAAAGGTAGGTGAGACCAAGGAGTTTTCCTCAATGGATGTGAGTAAAAATGATATGGGTCACTTCCCTGTGACAGATCTGCCAGCTGCAACTCAGGAATGAGTACAACTGTGGGCTTTTTTTTTTTTTTTTTTAAGACAAAGGAATAACCTAAAAAAAAAGGCCCAGCACCATTCTGATTGCTGGTCCTTAGCATGTGGTATTTTCTCTGGAAGCTTTTCTAAGAGCTTTTTCTTTGAGCCAGGTATTCTAATGTGCACATCTATTTTTCCTCCATTACACTGAGCACTTAATGCACCTTTTTTTTTTAAGAGAGGGACAGTGAGAAAAAGAGAGAATCAATTTTATTTAGTTTTTCATGTGGTTTTTATTGCTCCAACAGTTCGTTGTGTACGTGGTGCTAGGGTTCAAACCCATGTCCTTGTACACGCCAGGCAAGTGCTGAGCCACCACTTCAGCCCCTTGTGCACCCTTTTAATCCAGAAGCATAAGGTTTTTTTTTCCCCCTTTACTTCTCAGTGATCTCTTCTAGAACTTAAGCCTCCGGAACTGATTCTCTAAGTATCTTTCCTCTCTCTTTGATTCTGAGAATTGAACCAAGGGGTGCTCTACCACAGAGCAACGACTCTGGCCCTTTTTTTTTTTTTTTATCTTGAGACAGTCTCATTGAATTGCTGAGGCTTACCCTGAGCTTGTGATCTTCCTGACCCAGGCTCCTGGGTAGCTGGGACTACATGCATATGCCACTGCCCTCCAGCTGAGCCTTTTTAAAATATCTCTTATCCTTTTTTTATAATATTTCTTATCTAGGAGCTCCAAAAGTTGTCTCCCCGCCCCCCATTTTATTTCATGTCTCTTTCATGTTACAAAGTTTCTTCAAATATCTAGAAATCCTTTGCTATTTGCTAAGGTGCTAAGAAGTTGACTAGAAGTCCCATGCGCACAGCTGGGACTTACCAACTGTGAGTTTCACTATGGTGTGATCCATTTAACTAACTGTTCTGTTGGAGAACCGCTGATGTAATTATTTAGGTCTTTTCTCTGACCAAATCCCCCAGAGGAGTGTCTCCCAGCCTCTAACCTGGAAAGTTAGAACTGTAGAAAACGCTTTCACTTCATCTATTTCAGTGCAGTGATATTGTCCTCCACTGTGCTCAGATGCCCACCAACCTGTTTTCCATCTCCAACAAAGAAATCTCCAGCTGGAGCTGAGGGTGAAGCTCAGTAGGTGGGTACCTGCCTAGCATGCTCATCACCCCGGTTTTGATCCCCACAACTACAAATAAAAATAAACTTGCATAGCCAGGCATGGTGGCACACACCTACCTGTAATCCCAATGGCTCAGGAGGCTGAGGCTAGAGGATCACAAATTTAAAGCCAGCCTCAGCAGCTTAGCAAGGTCCTAAGCAACTTAGCGAGACCCTGTCTCAAAAAATAAAAAGGTGGGGTTGGAGCGGTGGCTCAGTGGTTTCAGCGCTTGCCTGGCAAGCATGAGGACCCGGGTTCAAACCCCAGCACCACGTACACAACTAAGTGTTGGAGCAACGAAGGCCATGTGAAAAACTCAATAAAGTTGTTTCTCACTTTCTCTGTCTCTCTCACTGTCCCTCTCTCTTTAAAAAAATAAATAAATAAAATAAAATAAAAAGGGCTGGGCTTATGGCTCAGTACTTAAGCGCCCCTGGGTTCAATCACTGGTACCAAAAAAATAAACAAAGTTGTGTATGATTTTTTTGGGGGGTGGGTACCAGGGATTGAATCCAGGGGCCCTTATCCACATCCCTATGCCTTTTTTTTTTTTAAGAGAGAAAGGGACAGTGAGAGAAGAGAGAAAGAATCAATTTTATTTAGTTTTTCATCTAGTCTTCATTGCTCTCACACTTTGTTATATACATGGTGCTGGGGTTCGAACCCACATCCTTGGACATCCCAGGTAAGGGTCATAACCACTGAGCCACCGCTCCAGCCTCCTATGCCCTTTTTTATAGTTTATTTTGAGACAGAGTCTCACTAAGTTGCTGAGGCTGGCTTTGAACTTGCGATTCTCCTGCCTCAGCCTCCTAAGTCTCTGGGATTACAGGTATGTGCAACTGCACCCAGCCAAAGCTGCATATGATTTCAATGTGACTAGTGAGACCTAAACTAGTCCAGCCCAAAATTCATTAAAAAAATTAAAAAACCCAGAAATCTGCAGAATTCTTTTTGGTTTTGTTTGTTTGTTTGTTTTGAAGAGAGAGAGAAAGAATCAATTTTATTTATTTTTTCATCTGGTTTTAGTTTTTCCAACAGTTGTGTATATGGTGCTGAGGTTTGGACCCGGGTCTTCATGCATGCCAGGCACTCTACTGCTGAGCCACAGATCCAGCTCGAAATCTGCAAAATTCTAATGGGTTGCAGGGAGAGGAGAGTAATTGCCTAGATACATGAAGTTAAGGTTGAGATCTGGTGCTCTAACTACTTTGAAAAACCCTGCACTCAAGTTACATGTAATGCCACTAATTTAAGGGTAAATCAATTTGCTTTCCCACATTTTTTCACTGCTTGCTTAGTTATCACTTCACTGCTAATCAATTACCTAAACTTAACCTATGTTTTGCAGTCTCTGTCTGAAGTTTTACTATTAAATCCTTTCCCTTTCTCTTTGATAAAGTTTTTGTTTGGTTGGCTGATTGTTTTTGCTATACTAGGGATTGAACCCAGGAGTGCTCTACCACTGAGCTATATCCCCAGCACTTTTCATTTTTCATTTTGAGACAGGGTCTTGCTAAGTTGCCTAGACTGGTCTCAAACTTGTGATCCTCCTGCCGTAGCCTTCCAGAGTCACTGGGATTACAGGCATGTGCCACCACACCTGGTTTGACAACTTTTAAAAACTTTTAAAAATATCTTTATTGTTATTTTATTAGAATTTAGGGAAGAACAAGTTAAGTGCTAGATCTATTAAGTTTAACTAAGTCTCCATTCATTTACTAACCCTAACTCCATTCATTTACTAAACTGGTATTTTGGGGTTTTTTTTTCACCCAAGGTCACTTTACACACTGAGTTACATCCCCAATCTTTTTGTTTGTTTGAAAGGGGGGGGGTGCTGGAGTGGTGGCTCAGGAGTTACCGCCCTTGCCTGGCATGCACAAGTTCGTGAGTTCGAACCCCAGCACCACGTACAAAATGAAGTCTCAGAGCAAAGAAAGCCACATGAAAAACTAAATAAAAATGGATTCTCTCTTTCTTTCTCTCTGTCTGTGCCTCTCAAATAAATAAATAAATAAAGAGAGAGAGGGACAATGAGAGAGAAAGAATCAATTTTATTTAGTTTTTCATGTGGTTTTCATTGCTTGGACACTTCGCTGTGTATGTGGTGCTAGGGTTTGAACCCACGTCCTCATGCATGCCAGGCAAGAGCATCACCACCAAGCCACGGCTCCAGCACTCCAATTCTTATTTTTTATTTTGTGACAGGGTCTTGCTAAGTTGATGAGGCTGGCCTCAAACTTGCAATCCTCCTGCCTCAGCCTCCTGAGTCACTGGGATTCCTGGTTTATGCCACCGCCTTAGTTTCATTTTTGATGATCTTCAATAAATACCATGTGACCTTTCCCAATAGAAGGGTAAACATGGTCATAAAACACTTCCTAAAAATTCTTCAAAGGCTCCCAAATGTCTTCAGAATAAAGTTCAAATTACTTAGCTTGCAAGTCTTTTCCAGATCTAGCTCCCCAATCTAGTTTCCCCAAAGTCACTAACCACCACCACCCTCCGTTCAAACTGACCCCCTCCGTTTGCTGAATTCCAAATGTGCCAGGACCTTTCACTTGCTCTTGCATATTCTGGTTCCCTTTTCCACTCCAATCTCTCAAACACCTAATTAGCCCTTTAGGATTCGGCTCAAGCAGCACTCCTCCAAGAATCCTTCCTCTGGGCGCCTAGCCATACACCCTGGGCATAGCTCTAGCGAACCATCTATCCTACCGTCACGTAAGAGTCCACTTCATTCATCTTTATATCCCCTGTTCCCAGCACACAAGTAACCAGAAAAGGAAAGACAAAAAGGTGGGAAGGTTCCAGCAACCGAAAATACATCAATAGTCTGTGTTTGCAATTGGACTCATGGTCAGGGCAAAGCCCTAGGAAGAAAAATGTGACACTCACCAAGTCAAGTTTTCCTCGGGCGGGGTTGCCAGACAAAGCGCCAAGGCTCTCCGGTCTGAAGGAATACCCTAGAACTCCAATCCTCACCTAGAACCTAGTAGGCGCTTAATAAATTATTTTAGTATAAATTAAATATGGTCCACAAAGCAGTGTCAAGACGGTGGACGGGTACGAGCAGGCTCAGCCCAGGGCTATTTCAGCACCACCTCTTAGCTCAGGCGGTCCGCGGTGGAGGCGCAGGACGCCCTGGGAGCGGCAGAAGTTCCCCAGGCGGACCGCGAAGGGCGAAAGCGCACGGCAATCCTGGGAGTTGTAGTGTTCCCGGAGAGTTCCCTACACGCAGGCGCCAACTGACAGCCACTTCCGGGCCCCGAGCGTCGCGCCGTGCAGGAGCAAAATCCCGTGGTTTCCCAGAAGGACGATGGCTACCTACAGCCTGGCGAACGAGCGACTGCGCGCCCTGGAAGACATTGAGCGGGAAATCGGCGCCATCCTCCAGAACGCAGGTTCGGAACGCGACGAGCAGAAGGCAAGAGAGCCGAAAACGAGCCGGAGCTGCGCCCGCACTCGCCGACCGCGGACTCGGCGCGTGGGGGGCATCGTAAGCGCATGCGCAGCGAGAGTGGGGGTGGGAGCGACTTGCTCGGGGCGGGGCTGTAGAGCCAGTCTCCGATTAGCCACACCCTCTCCAGTGAGCCCCGCCCCCTCTCCGCCCCGGCAGGGACCGTGATCCTGGAGCTGTCCAAGGAAAAAACGAATGAGCGGCTCCTAGACCGGCAGGCGGCAGCCTTCACCGCTTCCGTGCAGCACGTGGAGGCGGAGCTGTCGGCCCAGATCCGCTACCTCACTCAGGTAGGTGTGTCTACCCCAGCTCTCAGCCTAAGCCTTAGCCTTGGGATCCCCAGGTGGAGCATTAGCTGAACAGAATTAAAGGCCTGAGCCACTGTATGGACAATTGCCTGGGAGAGTGACCTAATCAACACTAAAGCCACAAACTGTGTTCACACAAACGGCCTGATATCTGGGTCATGAGGCCACAGATATTACATCCCCGGAAAAGGGGCAGGTTAAGAGGGTTCCAAGATCCTTAGCACAGCACCATTTCCTAACGTTTATGTGTGCCAGGCATTCTGCATCATCTTATCCTACAGCAATTCTAAAAAATAGATATTTTCACCCCCATTTCGCAGATGAAGTTAAGGGAAGTTAAGTGACTTGCCCTAGTTACCCAACTTCCAGGCTGCTTAACAGATCAAACTCCGGAAAGAAATGAGACAAGAAACTTGATGCCTGGATGGGTAAGGAAGGCAGTGCTCCATTGATCAGTTTAACTGTCCTGTAGGTGGCCACTGGGCAGCCCCATGAGGGCTCCAGCTACTCTTCAAGGAAGGACTGTCAGATGGCTCTGAAGCGAGTAGACTATGCCCGCCTCAAGCTCAGTGATGTGGCCCGAACCTGTGAACAGATGCTGGAGAACTAAGCCACAAAGGTGGATGCAGAGCATGTGGAGAGACCTTGGGACAGAACCCCGAAGCTTGCAGGGTGGGGAGCAACAGAAACACACGTGCCATGCTGGAAATGGAGAAACTGAAGCCCAAACCTGCCCCAGCTGTGGCTGGCTCCTCCAGCAGGGTGCTTCTGCTTTGTACTTCACAAGTTCATACAAGAGAACAGGACATTCAACTGCCCAGCCCACCTCCTCATGTCCATCATAACCCTGCCCCAGGCTCCCAAAGTCAGCCTAATGAAGATACATTCTTCCTCATTGGAAGAGACAAAACAAGAACTAAGGATTTTAATAATAAAAGCAATAACATTTGTTTAAAAAAGATATCAGATTCTTACTGGGGTATATATGAGTGATGGAAGGGATTGAGGAATAATCCCAGCCTGAATGGCATCAACACAAAGCCACTGAGCAGGCAGGGTGGGAAAGCCCAGACCTTTGGTGTGGAGTTGGAGAGGAACCACTGGTATAGTGTGCAGGGAGACTTGTGAGGGGTGGGGGGTGGGAGGGACATCATGACAATGGGGCACACCATCAGCAGAGAAACTGAAGACAGGCGTCTTGGTAAGGGACAAAGTCCTGAAGCAAATATCTACAGAGAAAAATCAATTCTAAAAAAAAAAAAAAAAAAAAATTTATTCAGTATTGGGGATCAACCCAGGAGCATTCTACCTCTGAGCTACTTCCCAAAACTAAGACAGGGTCTTGCTTAGTTGCCCAGGCTGGGATCACACTTAAGATCCTCCTGCTTCGACCTCCTAAATAACTGGGATAACAGGTGTGCACCACTACCCCAGGCCTAAAAATAATTTTTAGTAGTTATGAAGCACATATGGAATTTGTCTAAACTATTATTATGTAGGGTAAAAGGCAGATTTTTATATATTTATATTCCTTTAGAGTTTATTTTTCTGCAGTCCTGGGGATTTAACCCAGAGCCTCACACATGCTAAACAAGCACTCTACCAGTGAGCTACATCCCCAGTTCCCAGATTTTTTTTTTCCTTAAATGGGGACAATTACATACCTGTATTCACAGCTGCTCAGAGGCTGCGACAGGAGGATTCAAGTCCAGGGCAAGCTTGGGCAATTTACAGATGCCCTGTTTCATAATAAAAAATTAAAAGTGCTAGGGATGTAGTTTAGTGGTAGAGCACTTGCCTAGCATGTATGAGGCCCTGTGTTGAGTCCCCAGTACCCGGGGTAGGGGATGGGACAGAGACCTAAGAAAAGACAGTGGTTAGTCATATATTAAACATTGAATATGCAGAGTACCTTAAATCCACCAGAAATTGTATTAGTTATGTAAAGTATAAAAATAAATCTGTAGGCTCACAATCTTCATTTCTTGGCTCAGACATTGGAGTCTGGTGTCACAGGTGTATAATGGAGTTGCATATCTGGAAAGAATAAAGAAATTGAGAGAAGAGCTGTGAGATCAAAGAGGTGGGGAAGTGAATAATAGTTTGAACTGGCTAATCGGACTCCAAGACATATAGGACCTAGTATATAGTAAGTGCTCAATCATGATTTGTGTATTTAGGGGCTGGAGCAGTAGCTCAGCGGTTGGAGCACTTGCCTATGCACAAGGACCCAGGTTCAAACCTTAGCACCACATATACAACTGAGTGTCAGAGAAACAAAGGCCAGATGAAAAAAATGAATAAAATTGATTATTTTTCTCTCTCTCTCTCTCTCTTTTAAAAAGAAAAAAGATTTGTGAATTCTTTGATTGACCCTCACCCTTTTCCACAGCCTGGTCTTTATCTTCCACTAGCCTGGTCCAGCTCTCCTTGATGTTGCTCCAAGCACTGCCTAACTTTAAAGCCCAACTACTGGTCCCTGGACCCATAGTGACTTCCCTCCCTCTCCACACCAGAGTCTGGCTGGCTCTTCTGTCACAGCCTATAGTCCGTAGCACAGAAAGCATTAATATTTGTATGCCAGGGTCAGGTTTCCAGTCACCCAGGAACAACTGGGAGCAGGATCCCTCCCGCTAGGAAGATACTGGGTACCTGGGGGAGGAGTTCACAAGCCCAGTTTACCTGGAGAGTACTGCAAAGACTGGTCCCTCCTCCTTTTGCACAACACACCCGTAAGAACTGCAGAGAGGATGAAGACGATGGCCAGGAGGGATAGCACAGGCACCATTGCTGATTTTCCAGTTGCAGTGCTTGCTGTTCCTTCCTGCAGCCTCAGGTTTTGCCCAGCCTTAGATCCGGTTCCCACAATGTAACCCGCAGTGGGAGCGGTGGTTTCAGTGAGGTGGATGAGCTCTTTGGGTACTCCTGATGGAAGCCTGAACTGCTGAGTAGACTGCTGCGTGCGTGGCAGGTACATCTGGGCAGGAGTGCTCATGTCTGGAGGTGCTCCTTTTGTGGGCTCAGGAATTGAAGTGCTGGGGAAAGGTAAATGCTCCTGGTTGACCAGACTCTCTGAATGTCCAATTCCAGATCCACACTCTGGAGAGGAAAGAAGTGAGAAATTAGGGCTATGAGGTAATAGGTGAAAATCAGACAGAGGTGCAAGAGAGAAACAGTGGTGACTTTTCATCATTCATCCCAAAGATGACACCCCTATAACAAAAACAAACAAAAAAAATTAAAGCTGGGCATGGTGACACACACCTATAATCCCAGCGACTCCAAAGATTGAAGAAGAAGGATTGCAAGTTTGAGGCCAACATCAGCAATTTAGCAAGACCCTCAGTATCTCAGACCCTGTCTCAACATTAAAAATTAAAAGGGCTGGCTGGGGATGTATCTCAGTGATAGAGCACCCCTGGATTCAACCCACAGTGGTCCCCTCAAAAAACAGATTAACAAGAAAAAAAGCATAGTAAATCTAATCAGTTTTATGGGACATGGGAGCCTTCAGAAAGAAGACCCAAAGACTCAGGGAAAACTACTTTTGTGCTTATATTGAATGAAGAATGGATAGTTATATAGAAGTATGATTGGACAAAAAGGGTAATAAATGGGGTTGGAGGGGAACAGCAAGGCCTGCCTATTTGGATTCTTCTTCCTGGCCTCCAAGTATAGGGCAGGACCCCTATGGAATGAGAGTATTATGACTTATTTTTAGGTGAGGTAAGTCATAGAATTAATTTATGGTACACAGAAACATAGGGGAAGGTCAGAGTGACCTTCTTGCTTTGGCAGGTTTTTCAATTGCTAAGGTGCCATAGTTTGGGGTATTGTGTTCTGAATCCCAACACAGGGAAAGATAGTAGGTCAGAGACAACATCAAGAGAGACAACTGGGGGCTGGTGTGGTGGCTCCGCGGTTACGGCACTTGTCTGGCATGCGCAAGTACACAAGTTCAAACCACAGCACCATGTACACAATGGAGTCTTGTAGCAATGAAAGCCACATGAAAAACTAAATAAAACTTGTTTCTTTCTCTCTCCCTCTCTCTTTAAAAAAAAAATAAAAAAGAGGGACAACTGAAGGCCAAGAGAGGAAGGGACAAGGAAGTGAGCAAACCACAAGATGCAAACACTGGGACAAGAAAATGTTCTGAGGGTTGGAACGGTGGCTCAGCAGTTGGTGGCTCAGCAAGTGCATGCACTTGCCTGGCATGCACCAGGACGCAGGTTTGAAGCCCAGCACCACATACACAACTAAGTGTCGGAGAAACAAAGACCATATGAAAAAATAAAATAAAATTGATTCTCTTTCTTTCTAAGGGAGAGGGATAGTGAGAGAGAGAAAGAGAGAATCAATTTTATTTAGTTTTTCATTGTGGCTTTCATTGCTCCAACACTTCATTGTGTACATGTTGATGGGGTTCAAACCCACATCCTGGTGCATGCTTGGCAAGTGCAGTAACCACTGAGCCACTACTCCAGCCCTCTCTCTCTCTTTAAAAAAGAAAAAACAAAACGTTCTGAACTGAAGAGTCAGGAGACTTGGGTTGTACCTCCAGCTAGCTCACAAAATAGCTGTGTGACCTTGCCCCTCATCTCTAAACTCTCTAGGACTAATTTCTTTCACCTGCCAAGTGAGGACCAAGGTCGCTGGGAGGATTAAAGAAATGACATGGGTTTATGTAGCCTGAAGGGCTACACTTCACAACTTTAGGTAGAACATCAAAGAACATTTTATATTTTAATGGTTGTGTATTTATTTCAGGAGCAAAATACAACCTGCACATCAAATGTGTGACTTCTTAGATGATACTGGTTACAACAAATTGTTAAATACCTTTTCTTTTAATAGAGAGTGAGAGAAAAAGAATCAATTTTATTTATTTTTTTATCTGGCCTTTGTTTCTCCAACACTTAGGTGTGTATATGGTGCTGGAATTTGAACCCAGGTCCTCGCACATGCCAGGGAAGCACTCCAACTGCTGAGCCACTTCTCCAACCCCCACCCCAACTTTTTTTAAAGAGTCAATTTTATTTATTTCATCTGGTTTTTGTTTTTATGACACACAATAGGGTATGTGGTGCTGGGGTTCAAACCGGGTTCCTTGCACATGCCAGGCAACCACTCTACTGCTGAGCCACCTTTCCAGCCCAGCCTGTTAAATTATTTATTTTACAAAATCAGCTTATGTACACTTAAGGTTTATTCACTTCACTATATGCAGAATATACTCCAAAAGAAAAAAACAACAATGAAATAGTGAACTCTATTTAATAATATACATGCTGAAATATTTTGGAATGAAATATAACAATGCCTGCAACCTAGGTTGAAATGCATCAAAAAGTCAAGCAGAGGTAACGTACATTTACAGTCCTAGTGATTCGTGAGGCTGAGGCAGGAGGATCACAAGTTCAAGGCCAGCCTCAGCAATTTAGCAAGACACTCCGCAACTTAGGGAGACCCTGTCTCAAAATGAAAAATTAAAAGGGCAGGGCTAGAGCGGTGCCCCAGCAGTTACCTTGCTTGCCAGTCATGTTTAAGGACATGGATTCGAAACCCAGCACCACGTACACAACAAAATGTCAGAGCAATGAAAGCCATATGAAAAACTAAATGAAATTGATCCTCTCTCTCTCTCTCATTGTCCCTCTCTCTAATAAATAAATAAAGGGGATGTAGCTCAGTGGAAAAGTGCCCATGGGTTCAATCCCCAGTACCAAAAAGAAAAAAAAGAAAAAGAAATGCTTCAAAAAATAAGATGAATCTAAAGAAAAATGAAATAATATTATCTGCAGGAAAATGAATGGAAAGCTTGAGAGTTCTATGTTAAACAAAATAAGCCAAACTCAGAAGGTCCAGGGCCTTATGTTTTCTCTCACATGTGGAAGCTAAAGAGAAAAAGGCAAAAAATGTGGGTGAAGGTTTCTCATGAAAATCTGAGGGAGATCAGTAGAAAAGAGGAAATGGACCAGGGGGTGGAGGAGAGAAGGGACAGGGGAAATACTGGGGAGTGATATTGGCCATTGTTATATTATGTGCACGTATGAATATGTAACAACAAATCCAACCATCATATACAACTATAATACACCAATCAAAAATGTGGATTTTTAAAAAAAAAAAAAGATGTACTGATGATGTTTAAAGAGAGAAAGAAGGGGCTGGAGCAGTGGCTCAGCAGCTGGAGCGCTTACCTGGCATGTGCAAGGACCTGGGTTCAAACCCAGCACCACATATACAACTAAGTGTCCCAGAAATAAAGGCCAGATGGAAAAATAAATAAAATTAATCCTCTCTCTCCAGAGAGAGAAAGAAAAGGAGAAGGATGTGCAATAAAGTAAATATAGTAAAATGCTGTAATACCAATATTGTGAATATTACATATTGTAACATTTGATTTATATGTGAAATATAAGTATACATAAATCAAATATTGCAGTCTAGGTGGTGGATATATTGTTGTTCACTGTACAGTTCTTTAAATTTTTGGTGGGCACACACCTGTACTGTAATCCCAGCCATTAAGGAGGCTGAGGCAGGAGGACAGCAAGCTCATAGCTAGCCTCAGCAACTTACCAAGGCTGTAAGCAACTTAGCAAGACCCTGTCTCAAAATAAAATATAAAAAAGGGCTGGGGATGTGGCTCAGTGATTTAGTGCCTTGGTACCAATAAATAAATAAATAATGAATAAACTTTTATGTATGTCTAAATTTTCATAATTAAATATTGGAAAATGAAAAATAGTACCTTCAAGTGATTTTAAGGAAAATATACTAGTAATTGTAGTTTAGACGAAAAATATATTTTAAATAATAGTGATTTCAAGAAAAAATATTAAGTAAATAAAAGCACATATAGGGCTGGAGCTGTGGCTCGGCTTGCCCAGAATGTGCAAGCATGTGGGTTCAAACCCCAGCACCACATACACAACTAAGTGCCGGAGCAACAAAAGCCACATGAAAAACTAAATAAAATTGATTCTCTCTCTTTCTCTCTCTCTCTCTCTCTCTCACTGTCCCTCTCTTTAAAAAAAAAAAAAAAAAGCACAAATGGTAGAATTGGCCAAAAAAAAAAAAGTCATGAAGATGATGGTTAATGATGTTTGGTAGATATGGACTTAAGGGCACGTATTTTGGCCAGCATAAGAAGCTCCTAGGATGTCACCACTTAAGAGCAGAGGCAAAGGAAATTGTAAGGTGGAAGCTGCTGTGCTCAATGCCTGAGAAGGAAGGGCAAAGTTCTCACCTCCGCGATCAAAGCAGCTCATCAATTCACGAACCCACGGGTCTCGGATGCCCCCACATACATTCCTGGAAGTCAGCTGGAACCTGCAAAAGGCAGAACCTGGTCTCCAACTTCCCCACCTATCCTCATTCCAAAGGCATGACGTCATCGCAAGAAAGTTGTTTCTGCTGAGACTAGAAATCCCCAGGGAGGTGGAACCGCAGGGGAAAGTTGGGGCAGAGAATTAGAAGGAAGAGATTCCGAGATGAGGCAGGAAAGGAGTTCAGGCTTGACCAAAGAGGGTCCTGGAGGCAACTGGCAGGGACAGACAGATGGGCGCTGCCCCTCGGGTAAGGGGGGCGATTACCTGATGTAGAATGGACAGCGATTGTAGGCTTTCAGGTGTTTCCGGGAACGTTCCATGAATTTAGGCCAAGGAGTGGATGTAGAAGGCATTATAAAATCACATTGACAACTTCCAGTGACGCTGCCCTCGTTGCCATCTCCTGAACGGAATAGAGGTGATCGGCGCCAGTTCTCAGGCCAAGTTGTTACTTCACCTACTTAGTCTCCAACTTACTGACCCATGCAGTCTCGCCCCTAGGACGTACCCAAAAACGTCCATAATCCCACCAGGACCCCGTTTTCTCCAGCCTCGGTCTCCAAGCCCAAGCAACTTCCCTTTGTCCCTGCTGCCTTGGGTACCCTCGCAGCGCCCCAGTTCTGCATTCAACCCCGGGCCCCAGTTGTCTCCTTTCCTCCCCCATTCCCTTCCCGGGACTCCCGGATCTGGGCTCCCAACCCCGCTCCCGACTAACCTGGCAGAGTCAGCGCTAGCAGAAGCAGGAGCGAGTGGAACAGGGGTTCCCAGCCCGGCTTCATCTCCAGGATCGGGGGAGTGTAGGTAACAGAGCAGCCTCTCCCCGACTCCGGGTCGGAGAGTGTGACGTCCAGCTAATTTCTCAATGGCTTTCGCTTCCTTCCCCCGCCCGCCTGAGGTTCTGGGGGACACTGCAGCGGTGGCGGTGGGCGCCGGGACTCGGCTGGGGAAGGGGCGCGAGGCGGCGGCGGCCTTCCGCCCCGCGCTCGCGCGGACTCGAACCGACCTGTGGTCAGTATTGCCCAGCCCGCGCCGCGTCTGCCTCCCGAGGCAGGGAAATCCCCGAAGGCGGAGCTCCCTAGCCCCGTGCCCGACCAAAGTCGACCGAGGGGGCGACCAGGAATGTCCGTCGAAACCGAAAGAAAATTCAGACTACCAGGCGAGATGAGTCTGAGTAAGCGGGCAGTGACCCGGAGAGGTGATCGGTTCGGCCCAGGGATAACAGCCCCTCTGGCCGCCACAGGTTAGTCCGTGGACCTGTGAAATGGATGATCGGTTAGTCTCCCGCCTGCGCCAGGACGCTTCCACTTCCCCAGCTCCCCGGCTCTCTGGCAGCGGGATCCAGGCGCATGGCAGAGGTGAAGCGGTAAAGAGTCGGGCCTGCGCTCGGCAGCGCACGCACTGGCACCCAGTCCGGGGGGCGTGGCCACCCGAGGGTCTGGCAGTGGGCTCGGGCAGCCCTGACGTCACGACCTCCCCCCGAGGTATTTACCTTCGAAAAGTCGTGGCGGCTGCAGGTACCGGAGGAGGGGGGCGACCGGGAGGGACTAGGGCTACTGGAGCTCAAGCCAAACCGATCCAAGCCCAAGGGATGCCTCACCTCTTATTCCGTCTTCCCATACCATACAGACCAAAGGGTTCAAAATTCCTCCTTCCTCACCAAGCCCTTACCCGTAGGATTAGACCTACCTCATATCTATTCTTAATTCAAACCCTACTTTAGAGGGTTTGAGTACTCAAATTTTGAGCTCAGAACTCCATCTCATCCCCCAGTACTCAACTTCAACCCTAATTAATCACCCACTTTCCAACCCAGCCCCCCATTCTTACCCCATCTCCCATCCTCATTCCTGAAAACTCTACTCTCAGCTCCTAATACTTTTCCATAGTACCACCCTAAGTGACCTTCAAACCCACACTCTCACCCAGTTAGTGACTCAGCCCCAAACTCACTCAACACTGCCCTATCCCTTCCTCTGCTCAGTCTGGGCCCAGGCCCTGTGCCCCTGAAGATATGGAGTTTGTGTCTGGATACCGGGATGAGTTCCTTGATTTCGCTGCTCTCCTCTTTGGCTGGTTCCGCAAGTTTGTGGCAGAACGGGGAGCTGTGGGGACCAGCCTTGAGGGCCGCTGGCGACAGCTGGAAGCTCAGATCAGAAGGCTGCCCCAGGACCCTGCCCTTTGGGTGCTCCATGTCTTGCCCAACCAAAGTGTGGGCATCAGCCTGGGGCAAGGGGCAGAACCAGGCCCTGGACCAGGCCTGGGGGCTGCCCGGCTCCTGGGAGATGAGCCTCCACTCCACCTTCGAGACCTGAGCCCCTATGTCAGCTTTGTCAGCCTAGAGGATGGGGAGGAAGGGGAAGAGGAGGGGGAAGAAGACGAAGAAGGAGAGAATGGAAAGGAAGAGGGTGCAGGCACAGAGAAAGTGGAACCCCAGGAGGATGGGGAGCCAGCCCCTACCAGCAGGGAATCCCCTCAGGAAGCCAAGCCTCAAGGGGAACCAGAGGAAACTGAGCAAGAGCCCAGTGGTGAGGATGGCTGCCGAGATTACAGAGCGGAGGATGAAATGGGACCTGAGAAGAGAAAGGAACGACGGAGTGGTAAGATCTCAGGGCCAGCCTGCCCTGTGTCTTGTTCAGACATTCTCTCCTGTTGAAGCCCTCCCCTGTCACTCAGACTGAGCTAGGACACACAAACTAATCGCCTTTGGGCCATCTGACCCAAAAAGATATTTTCATCAACCACAATTTTTTTTTTGTTTTTGCTTTTCAAGTCAACGTTTAAACATTGTCAGGGGTAAAAATCCAAAACTGTAAGCTGGGCACAGTGGTGCATGCCTATAATTCCAGCAACTCAGGAGGCTGAGGTAGAAGGATTGCAAGTTTGAGGGTGTCAGCAACTTAGCGAGATCCTGTCTCAAAAAAGAAAAGAAAAGGAGCAGAAGGGCAGAAGATGTAGCTCAACGGTAACGCGTCCCTAGATTTGATCCCCAGTACAAAAAAAAAAAATCAGAAATCTAGAATTACACCTTCTCAGGAAAACTCTAAAGTTCTGAACAGTGTACCTACATCTCTGCATGCAGCAAATTCTGGTACTGTGTAGGAGCTGTTGCCTTAAATGGGCTGTGTCCCCTCTACATAGTTCCCTTCACTCACTAGTTACTTGTCTAGCCCTCTACAGGCATTTGAGTTTGATGCCCCTGACCTTGATCATCTCTGTTTCCTACTGTCTCTCCCAATTTTCCCCTTTTCCCAGAGGCTGCCCCCCTCCACCTTTCCTGCCTCTTACTAGTGACGGATGAGCATGGCACCATCTTGGGCATTGATCTGCTAGTGGATGGAGTCCAAGGGAATGCAGGCCGAGGTTCAGGAGCCGAGAACCTAGCTCCTCGGGCTTATGCTCTTCTCTGCCACAGCATGGCCTGCCCCATGGGCTCTGGGGACCCCCGAAAGCCCCGACAGCTTACAGTGGGAGATGCTCAGCTACATCGGTACAGAAATTTGGTATTGGAGGATGGGAGGGTCTGGGACCTGGACTCTGGAACCCCCTCACCCACTCTGAGCCATCTCCACCCCCATTCAGAGAGTTGGAGAGCCTGGTCCCGAGGTTGGGTGTGAAGTTAGCAAAGACCCCAATGCGGACATGGGGTCCTCGGCCAGGCTTCACCTTTGCCTCCCTTCGGGCTCGAACCTGCCATGTTTGTCACAGGCACAGCTTTGAAGTGAAGCTGACACCCTGGTGAGTAGCCCACAAAGATGGAATCTGAAGAAGACCCTAACAGGGGTGCGGGGGGCGGGAAGCAAGCCAGGTCAGTTGGAGACCAGCAGACAGACAGAGAGGGCCAGGGAAATAAGATAGGGATGGAGGGGGAGAAAAATCAAAGAACCAAGGCATTACAGGGAGTACAAGGGTATAAGACAAATAGGGTAACTGAGGGCAGACAGCAAGCAGACAGGACTTAGAGAGATTAACACTAGGCGCCTACCACTGCTGTCCCCCAGCCCCCAGTGCAGTGCTGTGTTGTACTGTGGAGAGGCTTGTCTCCGGGCTGATTGGAGGCGATGCCCTGATGATGTGAGCCACCGATTTTGGTGCCCGAGGCTTGCAGCTTTCATGGAGCGGGCAGGAGAACTGGCAACTCTGCCTTTCACCTACACCACAGGTACCTTAAGGAGGTCAGAGTGGGACGGGGGGGACACTGGGACCAGGTCTTTGAGAGAAGGCCTGGGTGCCTGGAAACAAGATTCTGGAACTGAAGGCTGAGTGCCTATGGCTGAAGTCTAGATGCCTGGAATAAGGTTTGGGTACTGGGAATTAGGGGCTAGAGACTGGATCTCTAAAGTAGAAAACTGGGTGCCTGGGTTTCTGAGCTCAGAAGACTTTAGGGTAGGGTTTCAAATGCTTGCTTCCCAGTTCTACCACCCACTGGCAGTGCAACCTTAAACATTACATCACTTCTTGGCATCTAAGTTTCCTCAATTGTAAAAGAGGGATACTAACAAATGTAAAATCCCATGGAATTGTTACTAGGATGATTTGGGCTCTGTGCCTCGAACACTGTAGACTCAGAAATAATTCCCTCCCTGGCTAGAAACAGACTCAAACCCAGATTCCTCAGTGCAGGGGAGCTGAAGAGAGATAAAGTCTTGGGGTCTCACCACCAGGCCCTCAATCCTTCCCCTCCTCCTTCTCCAGAGGTGACCAGTGAAACCTTTAACAAAGAAGCCTTCCTGGCCTCCCGGGGCCTCACTCGTGGCTACTGGACCCACCTGAGCATGCTGATTCCAGGACCTGGAACACCCCGGCACCCGCGGGGCAGTACACCATCCCTCAGCCTTCTTCTCAGCGGTGTGTGGGGCCTCTCAACAGGCATGGGCCCCTCAGCCTAGAGGGAAGGATTGGGAAGGAAAAACTGTCTAGGTCCCAGATAACTCCTTCATAGATACACCAAACCCCTATCAACACTGACAGTGCCATTTCAAGCCTTTCTGAAGCCCTCAAAGGGGTCATCCTGCCTACGTCATCCAGTAGCCCTGACCCTGAAAAGGCCCCCATTCCTTCTGCTGCAGTTCTAGGCCCTCTCAGGGTACACAGCTTCTCTGGAAGAAAAAGAAGATGGGTCAGCAGGGGATTTCCTGACCCCAGGCTTCTCTTCTCCTTTACATCCTCTTAGGAGATCCCTATCAGCTTCTCCAGGGGGACGGGCCTGCCCTGATGCCTCCAGTGCCCTCAGATCCACCTAGGGCCCTATTTGGTGAGCTGGAGGGGCCATAAGGGAGCCAAGGGTAGGAACAGAAACTGGAGGGCCAGAAGCCTGTGTGTCTGGGTAAAAGGGAACTATTAGAGCAGAGAAGTTGGGATTTGGGCCTGGGGCTGGTTCTCCCAGTAACCCACTCTCCTCAGGCTCCTGGCAGGATTACTACACATGGCGGGGCCTCAGCCTCGACTCCCCTATGGCAGTGCTTCTCACCTACCCACTGACTGTGTACTACGTCATCACCCACCTGGTGCCCCAATCCTGTAAGGAGAGCAGGTGAGGGTGGGGGGAAGTAGGGTAGGAGTCGTTAGTGAGAAAGACTATATCCTTAAGAGCTGGCCTCTCACTAGTCCCTGAGCTCAATATCCAGAACAAGCAGTCGCTGAAGATCCATGTGGTGGAAGCTGGGAAAGAGTTTGACCTCGTCATGGTGTTTTGGGTAAGTCTTTCCTGGCCTAGAGACTGGGGCTGACTGTGGGGTAGACACAGGGTAGGACTCAAACCTGTCTTTTTTCTGGCCTTCAGGAGCTCTTGGTCTTGCTCCCCCACGTGGCCCTGGAGCTGCAGTTTGTGGGTGACGCCCTGCCACCTGAGAATGACCAGCAGCATTTTACCCTGCAGAGGGTGAGGGCTCAAGGGAGGCCCTGATCCTTCTAATGGCCTCCTGATGGGGCTGCCCTTGCTCTCCCCATTCTTCTGTGTTGCCTGGTGCATCTTCAAGTACCCTGACTTCTGGTGGCTTTCCCACCCCACTCCTGGCCCCACAGGATGGCCCTGAGGTGTCTCTCCGTCCTAATTCTGGGGTATCTGCACGGCTCAACTCTGGTACTAAGGAGAAAGGGGGTCGCAGGGACCTGCAGATCAAGGTCTCAGCCAGGCCCTATCACCTGCTCCAAGGGCCCAAGCCTGACCTGGTTATTGGTAAGAGTCTTGAGCTCTGGGATGTAAGAATAGGGAAGGAAGGAGAGAAGGAGGCCATGGAAACCAGCATCTCCTTTCTCTCCCTGCGCAGGATTTAACTCTGGCTTTGGTCTCAAAGACACCTGGCTGAGCTCTCTGCCTAGATTACAGGTGGAGTAATCTCACCTCCTGCCCAGCCCCCTCCTTCCTTTTCTGAAAGTTTCTGTACTCTCCTCCCTCATCAATTGCTCCACAAACCTGGAGAGTGCCCATGGGTCCTCTTGACCCTCTCTGTGCCTATCTCTTGCCTGTCTGGCATCCTGGTCTGTCTTGGGGACTCAGTTTTCAACCTCGTCTTCCATCCTGGGGGCTCGGGATGTATCTGAGGGAGGAGCCTCTCGGAGGAGTCTCTTAAGGCCCTACTCCCACCTCAGTCCCTCCGAGTGCCGGCTTTCTTCACCGAGAGCAGCGAGTACGGCTGTGTGATGGACGACCAGACCATGGCGGTGGCCACAGGAGGAGGCACCAGTCCTCCACAGCCCAACCCTTTCCGCTCCCCCTTTCGCCTTAGAGCCGCTGACAACTGCATGCCCTGGTAAGGGCCCACAGCCCTTCCACTTTCCTTCTGGACCCATAACTTCTCCTACTCTGCATCCTAAAGGTCTCTGCTCTCCTGGGACCCTACTCGTCTCAGCCCCACAACCCACCTTCTCTGTCCCCACTATTCACCACCCCTTGGCTGATCTAGACAATCCCCAACACACCCCTTTAGATCCAGTTTCTGAAACCCCCAACTCCTCGCCCCACGGGTCAAAAGACCCAGCTGACCCGCTAGCAGACCCAGCCCTCTCTAGCCCCGCCCCCGGCCCTGGGTTCCGCAGTCCCGCCCCTTGGCGTCCAGGCCCCGCCCCTGACCGCGCCCACGCGCCGCCCGCAGGTACTGCAACGCCTTCATCTTCCACCTGGTCTACAAGCCTCCGCAAGGCAGCGGGACCCGCCAGGCGCCGGGCCCCGCGCCCGCAGCCCCAACTCCCGTAGCTCCTCCCGCCCCCGCCCGAAGGCGCAGAGGAGAAAAGAAGGCGGGACGCGGAGTCCGCCGGCGGAGATGAGTGCCCAGAAGGCAGCAGTCTGCTCCCTCCCCAAACACGCCTCCTAGAGGAAAACAGAAACACTCTAGGCCCAAGGGGAGGATTGGTTGGCCAAATATGAAAAGGTAAATAAAATTACTTGTTTGAAACCACTGAGTCGTAGACCCTTTGATTACATGCTCTTAATTGGGCCATTAAACTGGGAAAGGAGAGAAGGATTTAGGAATGACTTTCTCCCAGACCTTTTCAAGTGTCTGCTTCCTAACTCAGCTTCTGATCTGCCTTGGTAATCCCAACCCTCGCCCAATTTATAAGTGGATAAATCATTTTCCAGCCCGGGTAACCCTTTAAAGACCCACCCAGAGCAAGGAAAGACCAAGAAGCAGAATTGGATTCATATTAGTGGAATAGGGAAGCAGACCCCTTGGTTTGGATTCAGTGAAAGCCCTCAGCCACCCAACTCCACCTCCTTTCATCCCTGATTTCCTGTAGATCCAATAAATGGTCAACTTTTGCTGAGTTTCTCGCCTAAAATCACTGTCCAGTCCCACTACAAGCTTTGCCATATCTTAACTCCACACCGCAGCCTAAGTATCCTTCTAAAACAATTTGAGCCGGGTACAGTGGCGCATGCTTGCAATCCATAGGGCTCCAGAGGCTGAGGCAGTAGGATCACAAGTTCAAAGACAGTCTCAGCAACTCAGTGAGGTCCTGTCTCAAAATAAATAAATAAACAAAAAAATGGGCTGGGGATGTGGGGATGTGACTCAGTGGTTAAGTGCCCCTGGTACCAAACAACAACAACAAAAAAAAAATTAAACACTGCAATGGTAGAGTACTTGCCAAGCATGTGTGAGGTACTGGGTTCAATCCCCAGCACCACAAAAAACAAAACAAAACAAAACAAAAAAACCCACTTTTGAACCTAGTCCTCTTCTAAGTCTCTTTAGTGATTTCTCTCTTTCCTCTGGCCTGTTTCCCTGACACTTAGTTGTGTATGTGGTGCTGGGGTTTGAACCTGCATCCTTGTGCATGCCAGTCAAATGCTTCAACCGCTGAGCCACTACTCCAGCCCCATTTCTCTCTTTCTTAAAATTAAGATGGGCACACAAATGAGAAGTGGCAAGGTCAGGAGAAGAGAAAAGGAGTTCCTTGAGTGTAGGAGGTAATGATTTACAAACCACCAAGTATAGAAAAGGAAAGACCTGGCAAACACCACCTTCACCAAGTAATCAAGATTAATAATAAATAAGTCTTGTTGATATCATGTGCCTCCTGACACGATGCAATGTGAAAGCCACCTCTCCTCTGTGGTGTTCTTCCAAAAATCCACAACCTCAAGCTAATCATGACATACAACCAACAAATTCAAATTGTGGAACAGTCTACAAAATAGTTGACACTATTCTTCACAAGTATTAAGACCACGAAAAGCAAAGAAAGACCAAGAAACTGACAGATTGGAAGAGACTAAGGAGAGGTGACATTGAATTGGATCCTGGAACAGGAAAAAGGACCTTGAGTTGTGCTGCACCACTGGGCCTGAGAGTGGAGTGGGGCCTGCGTCGGGAAAGATACCGCTATGTCAATCAAAATCGTGTCTTTGGATGTGATCCGTCTGATCATGCAGTACCTGAAGGAGAACAGTTTACATCAGGCATTGGCCACCGTACAGAAGTCTACTGGGTCTCTAAATACTGTGGACAGCATTGAGAGTTTTGTGGCTGACATTAATAGTGGTCATTGGGTTCTCCAGGCTATACAGTCCTTGAAATTGCCTGACAAAACCCCTGTGAACAGATTGTTCTTCTGGAAGTGATAGAGCTCCGTGAATTGGGTGCTGCCCGGTCACTTCCGAGACAGACTGATCCCATGATCATGTTAAAGAAAATACAGCCAGAGCGATACCTTCATCTGCAAAACTTCTTGGCAAGGTCTTATTCTGATCCTCGTGAGGCATTCCCAGATGGAAGTAGCAAAAACAAGAAAAGAGCAGCAATTGCCCAGGCTTTAACTGGGAAAGTTAGTGTGGTGCCCCCATCTTGTCTCATGGCGTTTCTGGGACAGGCACTGAAGTGGCAGCAGCACCAGGGTTTGGTTCCTCCTGGTATGACCATAGATTTGTTTTGTGGCAAAGCAGCTGTCAAAGATGCGGAAGAGGAAAAGTTTCTGCACAGCTGAGCAGGCATATTAAGTTTAGTCAGAAATCACATGTGGAGGGGCTGGGGATTTAGCTCAGTGGCAGAGCGCTTGCCTAGCATGCTCAAGACCCCTCAGGGTCCTCAGCCCTAAAAAAAAAAAGAAAACAAGAAATCACATGTGGAGTGTGCTCAATTTTCTCCAGACGGTCAGTATCTGGTCACTGGGTCTGTTGATGGATTCACTGAAGTATGAAACTTTACAACTGGAAAAATCAGGAAGGATCTTAAGTACCAGGCCCAGGATAACTTCATGATGATGGGTGATGCTGTTCTCTGCCTGTGTTTCAGCAGAGATACAGAAATGTTAGCAACTGGAGCCCAAGATAGAAAAAATCAAGGTACGGAAGATTCAGAGTAGACGGTGTTTAAGAAGATTTGAAAGGGCACACAGTAAAGGCGTCACCTGTCGACTAACAGTCGGATCCTTAGTGCCTCTTTTGATCAGACAATTAGAATTCATGGTTTAAAATCCGGGAAAACCCTGAAGGAATTCCGTGGCCATTCCTCCTTTGTTAATGAAGCAACATTTACACAAGATGGACATTATATTATTAGTGCATCCTCTGACGGCACTGTAAAGATTTGGAATATAAAGACTACAGAGTGTTCAAATACCTTTAAATCCCTGGGCAGTACTGCGGGGACAGACATTACTGTCCACAGTGTGATTCTGCTTCCTAAAAACCCAGAGCACTTTGTGGTGCGCAACAGATCAAACGCAGTGGTCATCATGAACATGCAAGGGCAGATTGTCAGAAGCTTCAGCTCCAGGGAAAGAGAAGGTGGTGATCTTGTTTGCTGTGCCCTCTCACCCCGTGGTGAATGGATCTACTGTGTCTGGGAGGACTTTGAGCTCTACTGTTTTCACACAGTCACCAGCAAGCTGGAGAGAACTTTGACAGTTCACGAGAAGGATGTGATTGGTATTGCACATCACCCTCATCAGAACTTGATTGCCGGGGTTGGGGATTTAGCTCAATGGCAGAGTGCTTGCCTAGCAGGCGCAAGGCCCTGAGTTCAGTCGTCAGCCCTGAAAAATAAAATGGAAAAAAAAAAAAAAAAGAACTTGATTGCCACCTATAGTGAAGACGGACTTCTAAAGCTCTGGAAACCTTAATTCAACTTTTCTTTTCAAAAACCAGCTTGAAGACATATTTATATGTTGCTCATCTGCTTTTTTAAGGCCAGCTTTTCTAAGCAAAGAAATTGTCTGAGTTAGCCTCGGGAATAATTTTGTGAAAATTCATGCTTAAATAGCAATTACCCTTTTAAAAAATATTAGGGTATTACTTTATCTGCTTCTAACTGAGGCAGTCACTTAAAGCTTTCATTTAACTTCTTCCTGGAGAGTGAAATAATGATTTTTTTTTAAGAGAGAGGCACAGTGAGAGAGAGAGAGAAAGCAAGAAACAGCTTTATTTAGTTTTTCATGTGGCCTTCGTTGCTCTGAGACTTTGTTGTATACGTGGTGCTGGGGTTCGAACTCTCGTACTTGCGCATGCCAGGCAAGCACCATAACCGCTAAGCCACCTAAGCCACCACTCCAGCCCAATATTTCTTTCTTTTTTTTTTTTAAAGAGAGGACAGTGAGAGAGACGGAGAAAGAATCAATTTTTATTGAGTTTTTCACATGGCTTTAGTTGCTCTGACACTGGGGTTTGAACCTGTGTACTCGTGCATGCCAGGCAAGCACCGTAACCACCAAGCCACCGCTCCAGCCCCTGGCGCAATATTTCTTAAAAAAAAAAAATACTCATTTGCTTATTTGAAATGCTGATTAAAATGTGCCTCCCATAGTAAAACTTGTAAATAAGTATCCCATATTCAGTAGCTGTGCTCTGTACATTTTTTTAAAAAGATGTTAATAAACTTTACACCTTTCTGGAGACCTTAAAAAAGAAAAGAAAAGAAGAAAGGACCTTGATTGAAAAACTGTAGAAATCTGAATAAAGTCTGTAGCCTTGTATCAAGGCTGACTTCTTAGTTTTGATTAACATGCTGTGGTTGTGTAAGATGTAACAGGAAGGTGATGAAGGGCATATGGGAACCTTCTATTATCTTTTCAATTCATCTATGCATCTAAAATTTCAAAATTTTATTTCAAAATTCAAAGTTTCAAAATTTCAAAATTATTTCAAAATTAGTTCAAAATTAAAAATTTAAAAATAAAGTTCTTTAATATGGCATATAAGATGCCTCTATCCTTGTTTTGTTATTATGCTCTCTTACTCTAAATATTTTCTGTTTCCTAATATACACAAAAGCCTAGAGATTGAGCATAATAAATGAAAAGAGACAAATGAAGGAAAGAGAGGAGAGCGGCAGCTCAACAGTATCACAGGTTTATTGGAGAGAAACCTGCAGAGGGGGGCACAGTGTAGTCTGGGACGCACCTGCCATTTACAGCCTAGGTAGATATAGAGGGAATGAGGGGGAGGGGCCAAGGTTAGAGTTTTCTGGTTAAAATAGGAGTTTCAGTAGAGTGTGATTTTCCCAATAAGGGCACAAGTTAGTAGATTTTGAAATAGCAAGTAGGGGGTTTGGTGTCTATCTCACATGAGTGATTTCTGGTAATTTTCCATATCCATCAATAAATATCTGTATAACAATTACCCAACTTTAAGAATTATCAACATTTTGCCCATTTTATTATTCCCACCTGCAGCTTTTTTCCAGCATATTTTAAAGCATACACCAGACACCAGTCATCTCACTTATATGCATCCATAATAACGACTTTTAAAAAATGTAACCACCATGCCACTATCATACCCAAGGAAATTGAGAGTAATGACTTAGTATTTTATAATGCCCAGTTCATATTAAAATTTCTTCAGTTATCTCCAAGATCCCTTTTATAGTCGGTTTGTTCCAATCAGGAAATAAATGAGATCCACACATTCCTTTTGGTTATGATGTCTCTCAAGTCTTTTTTTGTTTTTTGTTTTTTTGTACTAGATGTTGAACCCAGGGGCACTTTACCACTGAGCTACATCCCCAGTCCTTTTTATTTTTTTATTTTGAGATAGGGTCTCCTTAAGTAGCTGAGAGTCTCTCTGAATTGCTGAATCTGATCTTGAACTTGCAGTGCTCTTCCCTCAGCCTCCAGAGTCACTGGGATTATAGGCATGCGCCATGGTGCCCAGCTAAATCTCTTATTCTATAACAGACCTCCCTCCTTTTTATTTCTTTTTTATTTTCATGCCACTGATTCATTGAGAATCTTGATCATTTGTCCCATAGATTGTTCATTCTGGAGTTGACTGATTACTTCTTCCCCCTCTGGGTGTTCTTAATTTGTTCACTGATCTTCTTTAGTTCTGCTCAAGTGGTAGTTAGATCTAGATGACAAGGTTCTTTTGATGTGGTCCTTGCCAGCCTGATCTCACGCTACTTCTTGCCCTTCTCCCCCTCCAGCCAAACTCCTCTAAATAAAGATGCCACACTCTCTCACTGTGGAACTTCCCATTGTTATGCCCAACTAATTACTAGTCAGCCTTCTTTTCCTTAGGCAGGGAGGCATTTCCTGACCCCCTCTTGATGTTAGATAACCCTCTTAGCACCTTGTATTTCTCCTTTCTCACTTTTACAGTTCCTTATCTACCCTTTGAATTTTAAGTGCAGAAAGGATAGCTGTTAAATCTATCCCTCAGGGTCTAGCCTGGCTTTCCATTTGGCAAGAGGTCCTAATTGCTTGTCTAATTACTATCCCACCCCATGCTTTCCATCCTCCCTCCTTATCTTTCTTCTCCAGCTTCAGCCCCTACAGCTAGAAAGGGGAAGCCTAGCTCCCTAGTGGATTGGGGGGAAAACAACTTTTCACCACGCCCTTGGCCAGAAAACAACCTTTTCCCAGCCAGACAGACGTTGTGTGCATACCTGTAATCTCATCTACCCAGGAGAATGAGGCAGGAAGATTGCGAATTCAGTAATTTAGTGAGTCCCTGTATTCATGCCAAAAAGAAAAAGAAAGAAAAAGAAAAAAGAAAAAGAAAACTTTTCCTAAATTTTTACCATCTACTGCACAAAAGTATAAAAAGATACAGCTGTAAGTAGTGAGATTACTAAGGATTTGCTTGTTCATTTCATATGACTCTACTGCTCATTTTTCTTCCATTAACATATGGTACTTTTATAATAAAAATGTTCCTGTTAGGGGTTGGAGCAGTGGCTCAGTGGTTACAGCGCTTGCCTGGAATGCGCAAGGATCCGAATTTAAACCCCAGCACCACATACACAACTAAGTGTCAGAGAAACGAAACAGATAAAAAAAAAATGAGGAACAAAGACAGATAATGGTCCCTGCCCCCAGGAAGTTTATAATCTGTGTCAGGGATTAGTAAATTGTGGCATCCAGCCAAATCCAGCCCACTATCTGTTTTTATATGACTCTTTTTAAGAGATCAAAATAATAATAATATTCCTTGATGTGAAAATTATATGAAATTCAAGTTGTAATATTCACAAATTCATACTGAAACAGAACCACAACCATTTCTTTCTTTCTTTTCTTCTTCTTCTTCTTTTTTTTTAACCCAGAGGGGCTTAACCACTAGGCCACATCTTTGGCACATTTTATTTTTTATTTTGAGACGGGTTCTTGCTAAGTTGCTGAGGCTGACTTTGAACTTGCAATCTTCCTGTTTCAGCCTCCAGAGTTGCTGGAATTACAGGCGTTCGCAACCATGCCCAGTTCACAACTGTTCCTTTACATTTTGTCTGTAGCCACTTTCAGGATACAAGTGATGCTATTATTGGAACAGAAATACCATGGCCTACAAAGGCTAAAATATTTACTAACAGGTCCTTTATAGGCAAGAGATGATGGCACTTTGATGTTGAAGAGAAGAAAAGAGGAGATGGAAACAATGGGTCAAGATCAATATTGGAGGAAGCAAAGGGCAGGAAGAGGGTGGAAGTAATAAAGGATGGCTCCCTGGTTCCTAGCTAGGAGAACTGGATTGTAGAAACTGCCATCTGCTCACAATGAGGACACAGGAGGAACAGAGTTAAGGTAGTTGGAAGGGGATTAGAGCAAAGGATAATGAACTCAGGGTGGGACTATTTAAGTTTGAGATGTTGTAGGGACATCCTAGTGGAGATTCTGGAAATCTTGTTTGTTTACTTTGTTTGTCTTCCGGTTCTGGGGACTGAACCCAGGGTTGCTCTACCACTGAGCTCTATCCCCAGCTCTTTTTTTTTTTTTTCTTCTTCTTCTTCTTTTTAGACATGGTCTTGTTTAGTTGCTCAGGGCCTCGCTAAGTTGATTTGCCTGAGATGCTTTACATGGAATTTCTGATCTCCAACTTGCAATTCTCTAGCCTCAGCTTCCTATCACCCCAGTAATTATAGGTGCATGACGCTTCACCTGGCTAATATTTATTTTTATTTTAATTATTAATTGACACATCATTATAGATATTTTGGGGTGTAATGTGTAATGATCAGGTCAAGGTAATTGGCATATTCATAACTTCAAATGTTTATTTGCATCAGGAATATTCAAAATCCTCTCTACCAGACATTTTTAAATATACAGTTGTCAATTATAGTTAGCCTATTGTGCAATAGAACACTAACCACTAACCATGCTCAAAGAACATTTAAATGACCCTTGATTCCAACACCCAGAGACCATCACTGTTGTCATTTTGGTACATTTATAGACTTTTATCAGAACTTTCATATTTCTACAAAGTTTTAATCACAATATACATAACGTTGACTTTCTTTTCCTTTTCTTTTTGGTTCTGGGGATTGTTGGACCCAGGGGTGCTTTACTACTGAACTAAATCCCTAGCCCCCCCTTTTAAAAAATATATTATTTTTATTTTTTTAAGAGAGAGAGGGACAGTGAGAGAGAGAAAGAAAGAATCAATTTTATTTAGTTTTTCATGTGACTTTCATTGCTCTGAGATTTTGTTGTATATGTCATGCTGGGGTTTGAACCCACGTCCTCATGCATGCCAGGCAAGCACCATAACCATTGAGCCACTGCTCCAGGCCCAGGTTAGGTAACTTAATCAAGTCAAACAGGGTATAGCCTGGGAACAAACCCAAGCGATCTGGCTTCAGATATGTACTTTAACCTCTTCATCATACTCCTTCCTGGAAAATGCTTGCTTTGTTATATATAACTTGGTTCTTAAATATCTCCCGAAGGCCAATGTATTGAAGGCTTGGTCCGCAGGGTGATGCTATTTGGGAGGTGGTGGAACCTTCAAGAAGTGGGGCCTAGTGGGGCAAGGGGTGCAAGTCTGTAATCCCCCTGACTGGGGAGGCTGAGGCAAAGCCAGCCTCGGCAATTTAGTGAAGCACTAAGAAACTTTAGTGAGACCCTGTCTCAGAGTAAAAATGCTCTCTCTCACTCTTTTTATTTTTATTTATTTATTTATTTTTAAAGAGAGATGGACAGTGAGAGAGACAGAGAAAGAGAGAAACAACTTTATTTAGTTTTTCATATGGCCTTCGTTGCTCCAACACTTAGTTGTGTACGTGGTGCTGGGGTTTGAACCCAGGTCCTCGTGCTTGCCAGGCAAGCGCCGAAACCGCTGAGCCACCGCTCCAGCCCCTCTCTCACTCTTTTTAAGACAGAGAAAGGGACAGTGAGAAAAAGAAAGAGAATCAATTTTATTTAGTTTTTCATGGGGCTTTCATTGCTCCAACACTTGGTTGTGTAAGTGGTGCTGGGGTTTGAACCTGGTCCTTGTGGGTGCCAGGCAAGTGCCAAAACCAACAAGCCATCTCTCCAGCCCCCTCCTTGATCTCTCTTTTGAAAAAACAAAACAAAAAAACCAGACTGGGGATGTGAGGATGTGATTCGGTGGTTAAGCACCCATGGGTTTAATTCCCTGTGCAAAAAAAAAAAAGAAGTGGATGGGGCTGGAGCGGTGGCTGGGCAGTTGCGGCACTTGCCCACCAGCATGCAGAGGTACACGGGTTCATACCCCAGCACCCATGTGCACAGCCGATTGTCAGAGTCATGTGAAAAACTTAATAAAGACTGATTCTGTGTGTGCATGTGTGTGTGTGTGTGTGTCTCACTGTCCTTCTCTCTTAAAAAAAAAAAAAAATCAAAAGCATTTGAAAAAAAAAGAAGTGAGGCCTAGTGAGAGGTCCTTAGGTCACTGAGGACTTGCCCCTTGAATGGGGTTGTGGGATCCCAAGCCCCTCCTTATTTTCTTTTGCTTCCTGGCCATGAGGTGAGCAGTGTCCCTGCCATAATGTGTTGCCTTATCACCAGTCCCAAAACGATAGATATGCCTGATCTTGGCCTGAAGCATCCGAAACCGCGAGTCAAAACAAAATTTTTTTAAAAAATAAGTCAATTATCTCAATGTTTTGTTATAGTGACAGAAAGTTGAGTAACACAACGATCTTGGGCCAAGGTATCCACCTCTCTGTGTCAATCTCTTCGCCATAAAATAGGAAAATAGTACCAGGACCTATTGCTTAGAGCTGTAGTGACAACAAAGGAAATTAATAAATATAAATACTTAGAGTCCTCAGGATAGTAAGTATTCAATAAATATTATATGATATTTTGTTGTTATTATTTTCATTGCAAACTAAGAGACCAATTCTATTTATTTATTTATTTATTTATTTTTGGTAGCAGAAATTGAACTCAGGGGCACTTTCCCACTGAGTGACATCTCCAGCTCTTTATTGACTGATTGATTAGAGAAAGAGAGAAAGAATCAATTTTATTTATTTTTCATCTAGTTTTTGTTTTTCCAACACTTGGCTGAGTATGTGACACTAGGGTTCAAACCTGGGTCCTCATTCATGCCAGGCAAGCATCTACAACTGAGCCACCTCTCCACCCTCTCCCCCTTTTTTTTTTTTTTAAATTTTGAGACAGGGAGGAATTTGCTAAGTTGCTGAGGCTGGCCTTGAACTTGCAGTCCTCCTGTCTCAGCTCACCACCTCCCTAAAGTGGCTGGAATTTTAGGTATGAGCCACCACACCTGGCCTAAGAGATCAATTCTAAGGCAGAGGCTACAGTTAAAACTAATTTCCCACCTTTGACAAAGAAAACACCATGCCCCATATCCCTGTTAACTGTAGGCACCCCAGAAGTCCACACCCACCAGTGCATCCATCATCACCTGGACTTATCCCCAAACAACTCCTCATCCTCTCTTTGGTGCAATTTCCTACCTTCTTTCCACTCTAAATCCTTTCATTGGACCCTATCTGAAACTTCAAATATGTCATCAACAAAATCCCCCAAGTTGTCATCTCGGTTTTCCCTCTGTCTTCTTGATTTCAGAAACCTGCATCACCCTCAGAGACACTACTCCCTTGCAACACTTCAAAGTGGTAGCCCTTTTCTTTTTCTGTCACACTCCACACATTGGGAGGTAATGCAGAGGTCTTTCTTGCTTCTCCTCATTGCATCCAAAAAAAAAAAAAATTGTGCTCCCTCCAAAACTAAAGCTTCTTTGAAGCACATGTAAATGGACTACACGGCTCATGACCCTTCTTTGTTGCAGTCTTCTTCCAACATCTACCGTCTTCTCCAGAGGCATAAGCACTCAGCTTACATTAATTTTCCACCATTAATCATGTCTTCATCCGTGTGGACACAAACCCCCCTAGATAATCCATCCAACACTGTGAACTGGCAGTTCCTTTTCCTTTGCACTCTACTACAGTCTTTGCTCTGTGCCACCTCACCACATCCTCCCGTGGTCAAACCTCAGATCCTGTCATTATCATTAACTGCACCAGTTCCAGTCTCTCCATTACAAGCATCCCACACCTATCCACCTTTCCAGCCTCTTGTCTGGTACCCTCACACCAGCAATCCTTCAACACTTCAGACTCTAGTCCTTTAATCATTCCATATTTTCACTGTTTGTCATCCTCTTCATGTCTTCCCTCACCCAGTTTAGATCCAGCTGCCCATTGCTAGCTATAACCATTCCTTTGCATACACTTTTTAAAATTTGGTGCTGGGGATTGAACCCATGATCTCACGCATGCTAACCAAGAGTTCTACTACTGAGCTACGTCCCCAGCCCTTTTGATTTTTATTTTGAGATAAATTCTCACTAAGTTGCTGAGAATGGTTTCAAAGTTGTGACCCTTCTTTCTCAGCTTCCCAAGTAACTGGGGTTACAGGCGTGTACCGCTGCACCAAGCTTTACATACTTTTTTTTCTGGTACAAAGGTTTGAATCCAGGAGTGCTTAACCACTGAGCCACATCCCCAGCCCGTTTTATTTTTTATTTTGAGGCAGGGTCTCACTAAGTTGCTTAGGGCCTCCCTAAAAGTTGCTGAGGTTGGCTTTGAACTTTGCTGGGATTACAGGTGTGCACCACTGCTCCCGGTTCTACATACATTCTTTTTTTTTTCTTTTCTTTTTTTGTCTACGTACATTCTTAATTCTCTGGTCCTTCTCCCTTCATCTCACTTTCTTGTAAAACTGGAAGCTTGGTTAAACCAAATTCCATCAATGATGAGACTTTTTCTTAGTTACAGGACTGGAGATAAATAACTGTGCTGAGCGATTTCACTGTGAATTTATAATCACATATCACTGGCTCTCCGCACTGTCCAACAATTGTACTTGGTTTCCCTTCTCAGTTCTCTCTTCTACCCTCCGAAACAATGACTTAATACCCTGTCTCCCCACAAATGGCCACACCTCCTCATCCTCAGCTTGTGATCTTAACTCTTCATTTGCAGAGAAAAGAGAAGCAACCATAACTTCCTCATCTTTCCACCAGTGCTTGTTATTGTCTCTTGCCTTCATGTTCCTTTTTTTCTCTCTTTGTGGGTTTTTTTTTTTCCAATCCCTATTGAGTCCAGATTTCAAATGTTGGATGATCCTTTTTATCCATTCACATCTCAGCCACTCCAATGAAACTACCTTGGCAACCCCACCAAATCCAATGGTCAGTACTTACACCTTAGGACCCCATCACAGAGTTGTTTGCTTCTTTGAAATCTTCCAGGACATCACACTTCCCTGGTTTTCTTCCTACTTTGCAGTGGGTCCTCTTGCTGGCTTCTCCTCCTGCCAGTGTGTCTGTCCCCTGCCCTCTTCTCTGCGACGACATACATTCCCCCACCCATACTGTACACACTGGTGTACCTTCTGCTTCCTTGTGTTCATAAGTACCACCACTTCCCCATCACTGGGTCCAAATTTTAGCCTCAAAAAAAATTTTTTTTTCGTACCAGGGATTGAACCCAGGGGCACACAACATCTGAGCCACATACCCAGCCCTTTTTATTTTTTTTTTTTTTTTGAGACAGGGTCTCACTAAGTTGCTTAATGTGAAACTGGTGAAGCTGGCTTTGAACTTGAGATCTTCCTGCCTCAGCCTCCCAAGCTGCTGGGCTTACAGGCATGGGCCACAGTGCCTGTCTTCAAATTTTGTTTTTTTTTTTTTTTAAGAAAAGGGACTGGAGGGACTAGAGCAATAGCTTAGTGGTAATGGGCACTTGCCTGGCCTGCTCAAGAACACAGGTTCAAATCCCAGCACCACGTACATAACCAAGTGTCAGAGCAACAAAAGGCCCATGAAAACCAAATAAAATTGATTCTCTCTTTCTCTCTCTCACTCACTGTCCCTCTCTCTCTTTAAAAAAAAGGGGGGGGGGATCTGGAGGGTCTGGAGCAGTGGCTCAGCGGTTGGAGTGCCTGCCTGGCATGCTCAAGGACCTGGGTTTGAACCCTAGCGCCACATATACAACTAAGTGCTGGAGAAACTAAAATCAGATAAATAATTAAAATTGATTCTCTCTCTCTCTCTCTCTCTCTCTAAAAAAAGGCAGAGAGCTGGAGATAGTTCAGTGATAGAGAACTTGCCCAGCATGAATAAGGCCTGGGTTCAATCCTTAGTACCTAAATAATTAATTAATTAATTATTGGCTTATTGTTTAATGATTTAAGAATGTGACCTGTACAATTTTGGGTTTGAGGACTTTTGCATTTCTTTCAGAGCCTAATATTTGACCAATATTTATAAATGTTCTATTGGCATTGAAAAATAGATTTTCTCCATTTGTGAGATTAAAAGTTCCATAAACATCACTTGAATGAAAGCTCCAAGAGGATGGAGACTTTATGTTCATTGCTAATGTATTACTGGTATCAAGCAAAGGGCCTGGCACGCATCATAGACATTCAATAAATATTTGTTGAATGAGTGGTTAATCAGTTTTATTATCATTTGAGTTCTCTAAACCTTTGTACTATAGTATACTTTTCTTATTTTTCATGCCAAAGACGGTGAGTTATGTTACAGTTGCCTGCTACCATTATATTTCTGATTGTTTCCCAGTCTATTTCTATTTTTGGCTTTAAATAGTTCAATACAATATGATTTAGTGCCTGGAGGTTTATGGCCATGATATAACCATCATAAATACACTCCCTATCAGTATAAAATGACTACTTAACAAAGCACTATAAGACGTAGTTTAATTTTATTACGCATTTATTAGTTTGAGTAAGCAATGTATAATAAATTCAAAAGGCATAAAAGTGAAAGGTAGGGCTGGAGCAGTAGTTCAGTGGTTACGGTGCTTGCCTGGCACACGCAAGGACGTGGGTTCAAACCCCAGCACCATGTACGCAGCAAAGTGTCGGAGCAACAAAAGCCACATGAAAAATTAAATAAATATTGATTCTTTCTTTCTCTCCCTATCATTGCCCCTCCCTCTCTAAGAAAAAATAAATAAAGTAAAAGATAATCTTCTTTCCTTTCTCCTTTTCCATCATCTACCTAGTTCCCATCTCTTGAGACTACCACTGCTAATTGAATTTTGCTGATTAGCTCAATTTTAAAACATTTTAAGTTTTTAATAAATTTTTTCCATAGAGGAGCTCAAAGTATTTGGCTTAAAGTATGTGGTATAATTAGTCATCTTATTTTATGCTTTCTGCTTTTTGTTTTGCTTTGTTTTTGAGAGAGAGAGAGAGAGAGAATCAACTTTCTTTAGTTTTTCGTCTGATTTTTGTTGCTCTGACACTTAGTTGTGGTTTTTTGTGTACATGATGCTGAGGTTTGAGCCTCCTGGGTCCTTGCGCGTGCCAGCCAAACACTGTAACCACTGAGCCACTGCTCCAGCCCTACTGCTTTCTGGTTTTTTTTATGCTTCCTTGATGTTTTATCTTCTGCTATTCTGGCCCTAATCAAATATGGTGATCATCCTTATAAAAAGAAGACATCGGGACTCAAATATAGACAGAAGGAAGACCATGTGAAGACAAAAAGAAGCAGGCCAACTACAAACCAAGGGGAGGGTCCTCAAAGCTACCTTACATGCCTTGACCTCAGACTTCCAGCCTCCAGGACTGTGAGAAAATAAATTTCTGCTGTTTACATCACCGAATCCTTGGTACTTTGTTATAGCAGCCCTCTCAAACTAATACACTATCAAAATAACTCAAACAGGGAGCCACATGGTCTTCTCACAGGGTGTATCTCCAATGACCCTCTAGGGATGAACCCAGCGGGGAAGGGGAACAGAGCACAATGAGTTCCCAGCTGTGGACAGCTCTTCCTTTTCACCCAGTGGTTCCTAATGAGGATGTTGCCGCACCTCTAAACGATAATGCCTCCCTGTTCAGGATTCTGCCTTGCTAGCCTCCCCTGAAGTGAATATACACCATGTCTAAGGAGGTAAGCAGTCTCGCCTGCATCCTTCAGATGACTTCTCCCGTGGGTAAGGAGGAGACACAGCGTGGAGCACCTACTTTAATGACCTTGCTCTTAGAACTGCACCCAAGACAAGGATCACTTGCAGGTGACTCAGCTCGCTCCTCATCCCGATGCTCCACCTCTGTCCACAGTTCCTAATCCCTGAGGATTTGGACTTTTCTCAGGAAATGCCACTGTTCCTGTCTACGGAAAGAATCTATCCCTGACACTCTTCGGTCTTGCAAATATCACAGCCAAATGCATGTTTTTGTTTTGTTTTGCTTTGTTTTTCCTGGCATCTCAGTGTCAACTCACCACAGATAAACAGTGGAGGGCGAGAGTGGACACTGAGCTCTGGTTCCCTGGGCTCCAAAAGTCTCAGCTGAGAGAGGGAAGAAGGAAAAAACACTGAGGGATATGCTTACAGACTTTCCACTGAAAATCTGAATTTGAACACTGTTTACCTTCTGAGGATTATCTCCTTGTAAATCCTCCATCTGGACCTCACGTGGTGTTGATTCTCAGGAACTGATGATCCTGGCCTTGCCATGCTCAGAGAGCATTCAATTCCCATCCCCACCCAGATCCCATTATAAAACATTCTCAGTGGCAATCCTTGTGTTCCCTGAATAGCATCGCTCTCATTGCTGGGTCTCCCTTCATGTACTTCACTTCCATGATTTTAACCTCCCCACTTCAGGAAACAAAACTACCATCCATTTGGTTGTTCAAGCCCCAGATTGATTTATTTATTTTTAATATTTTTATGGGATTTTTTTAAGAGAGAGAGGAATAGTGAGAGAGAGAGAGAAAGAGAGAGAGAGAGAGAGAATCAATTTTAGTTTTCCATTTGGTTTTTGTTGCTCCAAAGCCTGTTGTTGGGATCCCAACTTGGTGTTGGGATTTAAATGTGTCCTTGTGCATGCCAAGCAAGTGCCTTAGCTGCTGAGCCACTGCTCCAGCCCCACCAAGCCCCACATTTAGAGACATCTTTGACTTCCTTCTTTCTTTCCATTACCTCCACCTTCAATCCATCAGTGATCCATTCGTCTCCCTATGCATTGCCCTGGTCCACACCAACATCTTCCTCACCTATACTGATATAATAACCTCCTAACATCTGGTCTCCCTGTTCTCATGCTTCCTTTCCATGATCCATTCTCCAAGTACCAACAAATAGTCTTTAAAAAAAAAAATAAGAAAGAATGAGAAAGCTGCGTGAGGCTCCCGCACTCACAGCCATTGCAATACATTGAGTTCTGTAGAGACAGCACTGGGGCAAGTGAGAGCTGGGTGGGCGCTGGGCCACTCTGCGTCTCGCGGACGAAAACAACTAAACATGGGCAAAGGAGATCCTAAAAGGCTGAGAGGCAAAATGTCATCATCTGCATTCTCTGTGCAAACTTGCCAGAAGGAGCATAAGAAGAAGCACCCAGATGCTTCAGTAACTAACTTCTCAGCTTTCTAGCAAGTGCTCAGAGGGGCAGAAGATCATGTCAGCCAAAGAGAAGGGAACATTTGAAGACAGCAAAGGCAGACAAGGCTCATTATGAAAGAGAAATGAAAACCTGTATCTCCTAAAAGGAAAACAAAAAAAGAAGTTCAAGGATCCCAATGCACCCAAGAGGCCTCCATCGGCCTTCTTGTTCTGTTCTGAATATCGCCCAAAAATCAAAGGAGAACTGTCCATTGGTGATGTTGCAAAGAAACTGGGAGAGATGTGGAATCACAGTGCTGCAGATGACAAGCAGCCTTACGAAAAGAAAGCTGCTAGGCTGAAGGGAAAATAGGAAAAGCGTATCGCTGCCTACACAGCTGAAGGAAAAAGGGAGTCGTCAAGGCTGAAAAAAGGCAAGGGAAAGAAGAAAGAAGAGGAAGACGAGAAAGACGGTGATGGTGAATAAGTTGGTTCTAGCACAGTTGGGGTTTTTTTTTTTTTTGTTTTTTTGTTTTTTTGTTTTTTTTGTCTATAAAGCATTTAATCCCCCTGTGCACAACTCACTCCTTTTAAAGAAAAAAATTGAAACATAAGGCTGTGTAAGATTTGTTTTTAAACTGTACAGTGTCCTTTTTTTTTTTTGTATAGTTAACACACTTCCAAATGTGTGGTTAGATAGCCCTGTCCTGGTGGTATTTTCTTTCTTTCTTTTTTTTTCTTTCTTTCTTTCTTTCTCTCTTTCTTTCTTTCTTCTTTTTTTGTTCTATAGAGAGAGGGACAGTGAAAGAGAGAGAGAAATCAATCTTTATTTAGTTTTTTCACATGGCTTTCTTTGCTCTGACAGTTGTGTAAGTGATGCTGGGGTTCAAGCCTGCATCCTCACACATTCCAGGCAAGTGCCCTTACCACCAAGCCACCATTCCAGCCCCCTTGGTGGTGATATTTTCTTCTCTTTTTCTTTCTTTCTTTTTCTTTTTTTTAAGAGAGAGAGACAGTGAGAGAGAGAGGGGAAAAAAACAAAGAGAGAGAGAGAGAGAATCAATTTTTATTTAGTTTTTCATCTGACCTTTCTTTCTCCAACACTTAGTTGTATACATGGTGCTGGGGTTTGAACCTGGGTCCTTGCACATGCCAGGCAAGCGCCATAACCACTGAGTCACCACTCCAGCCTCTCTGACCTCTTGCCTGGTACAGAATGGGGGTTGTAAATTGGCATGGACATTTTTTTCTTTTTATAAAGATAGAAGGACAGTGAGAGAGAGACAGAGAGAATCAATTTTTATTGAGTTTTTCACATGGCTTTTGTTGCTCTGACACTTCTTTGTGTACGTGGGTGCTGGGGTTTGAACCCGTGTACTTGCGAATGTCGGGCAAGCGCCGTAACCGCCGAGCCACCGCTCCATCTCCTGGCATGGAAATTTAAAGTAGGTTCTTGTTGGTGCACAGCACAAATTGGTTATAAATGGGGACAGTAGTTTTTTCATCTTCAGTTGTCTCTGATGCAACTTGTATGAAATAATTGTTGTTCTGTTAACTGAACACCACTCCGCAATTGCAAAAAAAAAAAAAAGTTGCACCTGTTTTGTTGACATTCTGAATGCTTCTAAGTAAACACAAATTTTTCAGTAAAAAAATAAAAAAATAGATAAGGGGGACTGGACCTGTGGCTCAGCGGTACAGTGCTTGCCTGGCCTGTGTGAGGACCCAGCTTCAAACCCCAGCACAACATGCACAGTTAAGTGTCAGAAAAACTAAAACCAGATGAAAAAATAAATAAAATCGATTCTCAGGATTGGAGCGGTGGCTCAGCAGTTACAGCACTTGCCTGGCATGTGCAAAGAAAGACATGGGTTTGAACCCCAGCACCACATACACAACAAAGTGTTGGAGCAATGAAAACCATATAGGAAAAACTCAATAAAATGGATTCTCTCTTTCTCTCTCCCTCTCATTGTCTCTCTCTCTTTAAAAAATAAAATGAAGGGGCTGGAGCGGTGGCTCAGCGGTTTCGGCGCTTGCCTGGCAAGCACGAGGACCTGGGTTCAAACCCCAGCACCACGTACACAACTAAGTGTTGGAGCAACTAAAGCCATGTGAAAAACTAAATAAAGTTGTTTCTTTCTTTCTCTGTCTCTCACTGTCCCTCTCTCTTAGAAAAAATAAATAAATAAATAAATAAAATAAAATGAAAATAAATAAAAAGATTCTCTCTCTCTCGCTCGCTCTATCTTTAAAAAATAATAAAATACCAAATAAAAATCAGATCTTTAAAAAACTAAATAAGGGGAGTGCTGGAGCAGTTGCCTGGCGGTTATAGCATTTGCCTAGCATACACCAGCACATGGGTTCAAACCCCAACACCACATGTACAACGAAGTGTCAGAGCAACAAAGGCCACATGAAAAACTAAATAAAATTGATTCTCTCTTTCTCTCTCTCTCACTCACTGTCCCTCTATCTTTAAAAAAATAATAATAAGGGGGCTGGACTGATGGCTCAGTGGTAGAGCACTTGGCTGGTTCCAGGTTCGATTCCTAGCACCACAAACACAACTAAGTCTTGAAACTACAAAAACCAGATTTAAAAATAAATAAAATTGATTAAAAATAATAATTAATAAATAAATAAGGCCTGGCATTGTGGCGCACATCTGTAATCCCAGCAGCTGGGGAGACTGAGGCAGGAGAATCAAAAGTTCAAAGCCAGGGCTGGAACGGTGGCTCAGCGGTTTCGGCGCTTGCCTGGCAAGCACGAGGACCCGGGTTCAAACCCCAGCACCAGGTACAAACTAAGTGTTGGAGCAACTAAGACCATGTGAAAAATTAAATACAGTTGTTTCTCTCTTTCTCTGTCTTTCTCACTGTCCCTCTCTCTTTAAAAAAAAAAAGTTCAAAGCCAGCCTCAGTAACTTAGAGAGGCCCTAAGCAACTTAGCAAGACCTTGTCTCAAAATAAATAATAATAAGGGCTGAGAACATGGCTCCATGGTTGAACACCCCTGGGTTCCATCCCTGACACAAAAAAAAAAAAAAAGAAAAAAAAAAAAAACTAAGGGCTGGACGTATAACTCAGTGGTAGAGTAGGTGCTTAATTTACTCACGGCCCTGGGTTCAATCCCCAGCACCAATAAATAAATAAATGAATAAATAAATAACATCACTTCACTCCTTACTTAAAACCCTCCAAAGTCTTCTAAACTTCTCACAAGGCCCAGCATGGGATTCAGCTCCTGCCTATCTCTCTGATCTCATCTTGGATTCTTCTTCCTTCTTTTGATTAAAATCACAAGATTCTAATGTGTTGAAAGTTTAGTCACTTTTTGGTTCCTCAGGGCAAGTTCCTCTCCCCTCAGATGGACTATTTCCTCAACCCAGGATGTGCACTGCCTCCAGCTCATCACATGATCTTCTCCTTCAAGGTTCCCCTCTCTGAGTGGAGATGACAGCATAGTGGTGAAAGGCAAGGATTCTGGAGCTACCTGGTCCAGAATCCAGGCATTTCAGCCAGGTGTGGTGGTGCACACCTGTACTCCCAGCAGTTCAGGAGGCTGAGACAGAAGGATCACAAATTCAAAGCCAGCTTCAACAGCTTAGTGAGGCCTTGTCTCAAAATAAAAAAATAAAAAGGGCTGGAGATGTTGCTCAGTGGTTAAGCACCCCTGGGTTCAATCCCCAGCACCCCCCCAAAAAAAAAGAAAGAATTCAGACTCTCCCAGTTTCTTCATCTGCAAAGCTATGGTGATGATAATAATTCCAGTTTCTCATTGGTTTATTATAAGAATTAATATACATAAAATAATTAGGGCAGAGCCTGACATACTGGTCAAACATTATTATGTTAGTCACTGATATTATTATATCCTGCAAGTTCATTGCACATATTTATGGAACCCGGGACGGCAGCACAAATGGAGGACCATATATCAGAAGTCTAAATATACATTAAACTATTCCCACATTCACACCCTTAGCTTGCTCAGCTGGAGCTGTCCTCACAATGCAGAGGCAGAAGGAGCCAGACTCTTCCCTATACCAGGAGAAGTCCAAGGGTAGCTCAGAACTGCAGGGGCAGAGTGGGCAGCAGCTTGCCCTGGGGACCCACCACCACACGCAGCTGTAGACTAAGCTTCACAACCACTTCGGCTCCCCAGTAATTTTCTCCCTAGTAATTTCTCATTGACTCCCTTGGTTATTGAACTTTCAAAACCTTTGTCACAAGCCAACAGCAGGACTGGAGGGGGTCTTTGTGTTTCAGTATTTGTGATACGCAGGCTCTTCTACATCCTTACTACCCACAAGTGTGGTCCTTGGAACAGCAGCATCAGCATCACCTGGGAGCTTGTTAGAAAGGCAGACTGTCTGGTTCCAGCACAGAGCTACTGAATCGGCATCTGCATTCCAACAAAATCCTCCAGGGAGGAATAGCAGTCAAAGTTTGAGACGCACTGAGCTAAGCAGTCAGGCCGGGGGAGCCCCTCTCACCCAGGTCTAAGTGTAGTTCTGATTCTCTGACCATCAAATATAGAGTAGCCACACCCCAGTCATGCTCTATCTCATCACCCTGCTTGCTTCCTGCATATAATTTAGCATAGTCTCTAATCTCTAGTTCATTGTCTCCCAAACTAGAGTCTGTTAAGGTAAGTGCCGTGTCTGCTGAGTCCAGAGTTGGCTTGCACAGAGAAGGTGCTTAGCGCTGAATTTTGCTGAAGCTAAGACACCTTCGGTTGTAACACACCATAATTTTTTGATGCCAGTTAAACTACAATTATTTAATATTTAAAATTTTTACTTTTACGCCAACTAAAACTCTTCCAGACCATTTAAAATTTTTCTGAACAATGTTTTTCCACACGGTATTATTCTCTGTACCATCAAGAACTCTGGCCAAGGAGCTGAAGCAGTGGCTCAGCGGTTACAGTGCTTGCTTAGCGTGCGTGTGGATGCGGGTTTGATCCCCAGCACCACGCCACGTACACAACAAAGTGTCAAAGCAATGAAGGCCACGTGGACAACTAAATAAAATTGATGTTTTCTTTCTCTCCCTCTCACTGTATCTTTCTTCTTCTCTCTCTCTCTCTCTCTCTTCTCTCTTTTTAAAACAAAACAAAACACAGCAACAACAATAAAAATACATTGGCCAAGCAGCATTTGTGCGTGTTTGGTACTGGGGATTGAATGCATCGTCTTGCACATGCTAGGCAAGTGGTCTACCACTGTGCTCCATCTCTAATCCAGCAGTTCTTTCCTTTTTTTTTTTTTTTTTTTTGCTTTCTTCCTACTTTTCTTCCTCCCTTCCATCCTTTCTTTTATATTGAGATTGAACCCAAGTTGCTGAGTTTAGCCTCAAACTTATGAACCTCCTGCCTCAGCCTCCTGAGGCTCTGGCATTATAGGTGTGCACCATCACACCTGCCTTAGTACTTCTCAAGCGTGTTCTGCTTTTTGTCCCCAAAATTTTCTTCCAAGCTGCTGGTGTGTTCTTGTTTTACCAATAGCGTACACAGAATTGACCCTTTCAGGACAGGCGTGGTGGCACACCTATAATCCTCGCAACTCAGCCTAAGGCCAGAGGATTTCAAGTTTGAATCCAGTCAGGATAACTTAAGGAGATCCTGTCTCAAAATACAATTAAAGGACTGGAGGTGGGGCTGGAGCAGTGGCTCAGCGGTTTCGGCGCTTGCCTGGCATGCACGAGGATCTGGGTTCAAACCCCCGCACCACGTACACAACCAAGTGTTGGAGCAATGAAGGCCATCTGAAAAACTAAATAAAGTTTCTCTCTTTCTCTGTCTCTCACTGTCCCTCTCTCTTTAAAAAAAAAAAAAAAAAAAGGACTGGAGGGGAGCTGGAGCAAACCCCAGTGCCACATACCGCACGGAGTGTCAGTAAAGTGTCGGAGCAACGAAAGCAATGAAAAACTAAATAAAAATTGATTCTCTCTTTCTCTCACTGTCCCTCTCTCAAAAAAAAAAGAAAGAAAGAAAGAAAGAAAGAAAGAAAGAAAGAAAGAAAGAAAGAAAAAAGGGGAAAAAAAGAAAGAAAAAAGGACTGGAGGGCTGGGGATGTAGCTCAGTGGTAAAGCACCCCTGGGTTCAACCCCAGTATAGAAAAAAAAGAAATGACACTTTCACTAATAATATCAATTTTTTTCAGTACCCTTTTCCATGCCTTTCTAAATACATCATTAGCTTTTTGTTTCTACTTTAAAACACAATATTCAGCACATGCCTATAATCATACACACTCTCTCTCTCTCTCTCTCTTCAGCTGGAGCCATGGTGGCACATGCCTATAATCCCAGCTACTCGAGAGGCTGAGGCAGGAGTATCTCTTGAGCCCAGAATTCAACATCAACCTATGCAATATGGTCAGAACCCATCTGCAAAAACAAAACAAAACAAAACAAAAACATATATGAATACTTCACTTTGAGAGCAGTTTTAGGCTCGAAGGAAAATTGTGCAGGAAGTACAGAGTTTCCATGTACGTCATGCCCTCCCGAGGGCACAGCCTTTCCCATTATCAACATGCTGTACCACATGGTTACAAACAATGACTCTATATTAACACCATTAGCAGCCAAAGTCCATGGGTTGAATTCGGGTTCATGCTTGGGAGTTGTGCTTTATATGATGTTGAACAAACATATGACAAATCCATCATTTATTGTATCATATAGAGTAATTTCAGTTCCCTTCATGGTCTCCATGGTTTTATATTTTCCAAAATGTCATATAGTGGGAGTCATACAATACATAGCCTTTTCAGATTGGCTTCTTCCAGTCAGTAATACATATTTAAGCTCCCTCCATGTCTTTTCATGGCTTTATTTATTTATTTTTTTAAGAGAGAGTGAGAGAGAGAGAGAGTGAGCAATTTTCATGGCTTTGTAGCTAATTTCTTATTTCTTTTTTTTCTTCCAGTACTGGGGATTGAACCCAGGTCCTCATACATGCTAGGCAAGGACTATACCACTCAGTTTTATCCCCAGTCCTCATAAATAAGTCTCAAAGTCAGTAGTGCCAGCTTTCTAACTTTGTTGCTCTTTTTCAGCTTTGTGTCCTCCATTCTAGAAGTCCTGTGCCTTTCCATAAACTAGAATTGGTTTGTCAACACTCACAAATAACTTTTTAAGTTTTGCTTGGGATGGCGTTGAGCACATAGATCAAGTTGAAAGAACTGATATGTTGATAATATTGAGTCTTCCTACCCATGAACATAAAATATTTCTCTATTTACTTAGATCTTTGATTTCTTTCATCAGAATTCTGGAGGTTTCTTCTTATAGATGCTCTATGTTTTTGTTAGATCGGGTTTATATCTGAGTACAGTTGTGTGCCATGTAACAGTGTTTCAGAAAATGATAGCATATGTGATAGTGGTTCCACAAAATTTATTGCCTAGTGATGTCACAGTCATCTTAGTTTGTGCAAATATAGTCTATGATGTTCTTACAATGACAAAATTGCTTAGCAATGCATTTATTAGAATATATCCTGGGGCTGGAGCGGTGGCTCAGCAGTTATGGTGCTTGCCTGGCGAGCACAAGTGCGAGGGATCAAACCCTAGCACCACGTACATAACAAAGTTTCTGAGCAACGAAAGCCACATGAAAAACTAAATAAAAATTGATTCTGCTTTTCCCTCTCTCTTTCTCTCTCTCTGTCTCTCTCTCTCACTGTCCCTCTCTCTTTAAAAAAAACAACAATATATCCCATCTTTAAATGACATGTGATTGTATTTCACATATCTAATGTGCTAGTAATGTATGCACACACTCACAAACATTTCAGTTGGAGCCATGGTGGTACATGTCTGTAGTCCCAGCTACTCAGGAGGCTGAGGCATAAGTATCACTTGAGCCCAGGAGTTTGAGGCCAATCTATGCAATATAGCAAGACCCCCATCTATAAAAAGCAAAATAAAACAAAAAAACATGTACATTTACATCATTCTTAAGGAACAGCGCTAATGCAAATGGCATTGTGCCATTTTGATATATTAAACAGCATCTTGGGAAGTATTAAATCAATAGGGCACACGATTCAGGTGCAGTGAAAATACAAACAGCTCTGATCTACTTTTCACAAACACAGGCAAACGTACCATGTTTACAAGACACCATCCATTGTATGACATATCCTAATCTCAGAGATGTTAAAATGTACCAAAAATGCATGCTATGGTTAATAATGGCACCGACTCAATCTCATTGTGTCCTTGTAACCAACTTTAGTTCAGAACAATTCAACACATTTCCCATCTTTTTTCTCAGTTTATATCCTACAAGAAAGCAAGTCCAGGCATTCAACCCGCTATACAGTTTATGCATTGCTAGCCTCTGTACATTAGTTAGGATATAACTTTGGTGGCTTATAACAGATACTCAAATTAACAATGCCTCACGTATGATAAGAGTTTATTTCTTGTCCATGGTTGTAACAGTGCTTCTGCTCTTCAAGGTTGTCCAGGTGTCCAGGCTCCTCAGATGGTATTGTCTCCCATTCGCCAGAGGTCACCCTCATCCACATGGCTCAAAGGCTCAACTTCATGCCTGTGTTCCAGACAAGCAGAAGGGAAATCGAAGGGCATGCTCAATCCGTAGAATGCGGACCAAAGTTGAACAGATTTCTACCTCTTCTTGTAGAACGTAACTTAGTAACATGGCCACAGTTACGAAAGCCGGAAAATATAGTCTGTAGCCAAGCAGACATAAACCTAGCTAAAAAGTCTATCAGTGGTGGCTTGGTGGTTGTGGCGCTTGCACAAGGACGCGAGTTCAAACCCCAGCACCACATACACAATGAGGTGTCAAAGGAATGAAAGTCATATGAAAAACTAAATAAAAATTGCTTCTCTCTTCTCTCTGTCTACCTCTCTCTCATTGTCCCTCTCTCTCTCTTAAAAAAAAAGGTCTATCATTACATAAAAACAAAATAGAGTTAGGCCTGGTGGCATGCACATGTAGGCCCAGCTATTGGGAAGCTGAGGCATGAGAATCCTTTGAGTCCAGGAGTTCAAGGGCAGCCCAGGCAATATAGCCAAACCCCATCTCAAAATAACTGGGCAAGACTGGGGCTGACTCACTACCTCCGTCATATGGAGACGTCATATGGAGACTCATACCTCCAGGGCAGATATTCGTCTTTGGTCTACTCGGCTGTGGCCAGGGATATAAGGTCATGAAATTTAGACACATTCCCTGGAAGGCACATTTGTTGTGCCTCCCCATCATCCATTCCAATCTTCTTTCTTCCTAATAGTTCCCTAATACCTTAGCTTGGTGGGGAAGAATTCTTCTGCTGTAGAGTGGTACCTGAGGGACTTAAGTCAATTATTATGTTGACTTCAGCAGGTTACCTGTTGACAGTGCTGGATTGCAGACAGGCACAGAATCTGAACCAAGAAGAGAAGTTTTCTGGGTTACACAAGAAAAAAGCATCCTCTGCCTTCACAGAAAGCCACAGAAGATTCCCTTGCTCCTGATGGTATGCTGTGAAGGCACGATGTCTGGTACTACTGCAGTTCATATTGCCATCAGGAGAAAGACCCAGCTTAAGGATGAAGTCAACACACACACACACACACACACACACACACACACACACAGGAATAGCGAAGAAACAAAAGAACGCTGATGACAACTTGAATTTCTGGGTCACACTGCAATCAGCGTTATATCTATCATTGGATGTTTTGAACACTTGAACCAGTAAGTTCCTTTTTTGTTTCAATAGAGTTGGATTTTTTAAATTGGTGCGTTACAGTTTTACATAATGAAGGGATTTGTTGTTACACAATATATCCATATATCCTACAACTCCTCACCCACTTTTCCCTTGTCCTGCCTGGTCTCTTTCCTCCACTGATCCCCTCCCCTGAGTTGGGGGGGAGATTGTTTGTTATCAATACTGGATTGAATCCTAGACTTCTCATATGCTTGGCAAGCACTCTACCAACTGAACTATATCCCCAGCAGAGAACTGGATTTCCTGTTACCTGATAATTAATTAAAATGGACTCAGGTCATGGCAGGCAAGAAATGATTGACATCTTGACACTATTAATATCATGTTTAGAATTCATATTATATGTTCTGTCTTTAAAATAATTTTTAAGGGGGCCTGGAGTGGTGGCTCAGCAGTTATGGCGCTTTCCTGGCATGCGTGAGGATTCGGGTTCAAACCCCAGCTCTACGGGCACTATGAAGCGTCGGAGCAATGAAAGCCACATGAAAAACTAAATAAAATTGATTCTCTTCTTTTTCTTTCTCTCTCTCTCTCTCTCTCTCTCACTGTCCTTCTTCTTTTAAAAAATAATAAATTTTAAGGGAAACTTACATGCAATTTGGCAACCGGATTTATAGGCATCATTTAGGGGAACTGGAGTGGTGGCTCAACGGTTAGAGCATTTGCCTGGCAAGCGTAAGGACCTGGGTTCGAACCCCAGCACCACATACACAACTAAGTGTCAGAGAAAAAAGCCAGATGAAAAACTCTGGGAGAGAGGGAGAGGGTGAGAGAGAGAGAAAAAGACAATCAATTTTATTTAGTTTTTCATCTGGATTTAGTTTCTCAGACTCTTGGTTGTGTACGTGGTGCTGGGGTTCGAACCCAGGTCTTCATGCTTGCCATGCAAGCACAAAACCACTGGGCCACCACTCCAGCACATCGCCTTCTCTCTTAAAAGAAATTAATTAGATTTATAAAAAGACTTCCCTATTTGGGGGTTTTGATTTTACTTCATGTCCTGGTGAGTTAAAATAATTTCCCATAAAAGGAGAAGGAAACTGCCATTTCGAAATCCAGACATTCTCAGAAATGCAATTCTGTCGTCCTTTACACACAAAAGCCACATGGTCATACGATGCTAGGCATAAATTTGGTCATGTACATAGTAATTGAGTCATGACCTTTTTTTGTTGTTGACATAGCTGTAGACATTACTCCTTGATCTTGTGACATTTGGCATTGCAGATAGATCTCCAATCAGACCAACTTTTTATTTTATTTTATTTATTTATTTATTTATTTATTTATTTATTTATTGGTACTGGGGATTGAACCCAGGGGCACTCTACCACCGAGCTACATCCCCAGCCCTTTTATTTATTTTTAAAATTTTATTTATTTATTTATTTTGTGGCACTAAGAAGCAAACCCAGGGCCTCACATATGCTAGGCAAGTATTCTACCACTAAGCTACATCCCCAGGTCCCCTTTTATTTTTTCATATTGAAACAGGGTCTTGCTAAGTTGCTGAGGCTGGCCTTGAACTTGTGATCCCCTGCCTCAGCCTCCCCAGTACCTGGGACTACAGTTGTGTATCAACATGCCTAGTTTACTATCACCTTCAATGCTTTGGAAGCATTGAAAAATGCTTCCAAATCCACAGTAAATATTTCTTCAGAGTTCTGTCTTTTTTTCCCATCTTTGGGATGATGTGCCCACCCCTTGTTTTGAAGAAAAGTTTCAGAACTCCTATAATGTTTTGGGGTTTTTTTTGTGAAAGAGAGAGAGACTGAGAGAATCAATTTTTATTGAGTTTTTCACATGGCTTTCGTTGCTCTGACACTTAGTTGTGTACGTGGGTGCTGGGGTTTGAACCCGTGTACTTGTGCATGGCAGGCAAGTGCCATAACCGCTGGGCCACCACTCCAGTCTGTCCTATAATGTTCTGAAACATTATTAACATTATTTCATCCATACAGAGTTACTTACAAATAATGTAATGAGTACCTGTGGACCACCCCACATACAATTTTTTCTCTCTTTATTTGTCCTGGAAAGAAGTACCATCTTGGACTGGGGATGTGACTTAGTGAGAGTGCTTGCCTGCATATATGAGAACCTGGGTTATATCCCCAACACCAGGCACACACACACGCACACACACACACACACACACACACACACACACGAAGTATCATCTCCGCAATTTGGGAGGCTGAGGTGGGAAGACTGCAAGTTCTAAACCAGCCTCAGCAACATAGCAAGGCCCCAAGCAACTGAGCAAGACGCTGTCTCAAAAAAATAAAAAGGGCTGAGGATGTAGCTCAGTGGGTAAGTTCCCCGAGGTTCAATTCCCAGTTCAAAAAAAAAAAGTACCATCTCCCAGACTCACTACCAATCAACTTAAAGACAAATATGTGGACCACTCTTGGACCATTCTCAGATCATCAGGACCAAACGCTACAGGTCTACATTGGGAAGGCCCACTGTTCAGGACATGACGACAGCCGGGTTAGTTGTTCCCACTATACCCCTCATCTTCGCCTTCCCCACTCTAGGACCAAGATTCTCCATCTCCGCTTCCTAGTCCTCTTGCTCCCTCCTCCTGTGCTGTTTCTGAACAGCAGCTTCCTACTCAGTTTTCTTGTTCTTCCTTCTGATCATTTATGGCTTCAGTTGCCTTGTGGCTTTTGCATCCTACCTTCCTTCATACATTTCTCAGTTTGGGGACACTCTCTTCTCTAATGTCTCTCTTAGATTGTCTCACAGATAAATTTCCTACAAATGAAGATCAATTTGTTGATGAGCTATCAAGCAGACAGGGTACCTCCGTTGGGCAGAGCTCTTACCTTAAGCAACCTCATTCCTATCTGGTTACATGCCTGCCTATCTTTGGGTTAGCTATTTGTTCATCAATCAGCCAGCAGTGGCCTGCATAATAGGGTCTGTGTTAGGCAGCTATTGCTGTGTAACAAAAATCTCCACAGTCTTCGTGGTATACAAAAATAAGCATTTATTTTACTTATACATGCGTGGGTTGATTGGAGGTAGATTGATCTAGGCTAGGATCCAATGTGGATCTTTTCCTTGTATCTTATGCCTTTTTGCCAGTGAATTAACTCACATACGTTCTCATGGCAATCATAATGGCAAGTTGCAACACAATGCCTCTCAAGACATAGGCTCGAAACCAAGATGTTGTGGATTCTGCCCACATTTCATTCCGTCCATATGGGAGAAGGTGCATTCTAACTCTGTTTGGATGGAACTGGGTAGAGGAGGCAACAAAATGAAATAGGAAAGGACATGGATACAGGGAAGTTTAAGGATTTGGAACGAATAGTTCCATTTTTACTACAGGTCATATGGTCCTATGATTCCAGGTGTGGTAAACCATATGCACAGAACCCCTCAAAGGTGGCTGCAGGGATGAGAGTCTGCAGTTTCTCAGGGAGAGGCAAGTTAAAGGATGCTATTGCAATATTTAAAAGTCAGCCTGGTAGCTCAGTGGTTACAGTGCTTGCCTGGCATGCATGAGTACACAGGTTCAAACCCCAGCACTACGTACACAACTAGGTGTTGGAGCAAAGACAGCCACACAAAAAATTAAATAAAAATTCTCTCACTGTCCCTCTCTCTTAAAAAAAAGAAAAAAGTAACTAGTAGGGGGGCTGGAGAGGTGGCTCAGCAATTAGAGCTCTTGCCTGACATGTGCAAGAACCCAGGTTCAAACCCCAGCACCACATACACAACTAAGTGCCAAAGAAATAAAAACCAGATGAAAGAATAATAAATAAAATTGATTCTCTCTCACTCTCTTCTCTCTCTCTCTCAAAAAAAAGTAACTATTGGGGTGGGGATATAGCTCAGTAGTAGAGCACTTACCTAGCCCTGCATTCAATCTCCTGCACCCCCACACACAAATAATACTAATAATGAATAAATAAAATAACCACAATTAAGATTTAAAATAGGCCCCCTAAAACACCAGAAAACACAAAATCTTTAAAGAAGGACACACACACCCAAAATAAAGAGCCAGGGATGGTGGCGCATGCCTGTAATCCCAGTGACTGGGGAGGCTGAGGCAAGAGGATTGCAAGTTCAAAACCAGCCTCTACAATTTAGTGAGGCCCTGAGTAACTTAGTGAGATCCTGTCTCAAAATTAAAAAAAAAAAGAAAGAAAGAAAGAAAAAGGACTAGGGATGTGGCTCAATTGGTTAAGCATCCCTAGGTTCAAGTCTACCAAAGAAAGAAGATAGAAGATATGAGAAGCAATATGGAAATATTTTTAAAGTATTGAACAAGTCAACAAATGCAAAACCAAATATTAGTTAACACATTAATTGCCTATGAGTCAGAGGCAATCTGTTGAGTAAAGTTCAAAGTATTTTCTTTTTACCTCATTCAAGAGGTAAATTCTTCATAGCTTTTTCTCTGTCCAGCTTGTCTGTCTTATACGCAGCAGGGATTCCTCTTAGATTCTGGCATTCAGTTTTAGTGTAAGTTTTCTCCATTATCCACATCACTGTAGTGGTTTAAGTGAGCCTTTGGGACAAGCTATATCAGAGGCCCCAACTGGATACCCCTTTCCATGAGCCATTTGCATTGTATGTCCTGAGAGGCCCTGTGGTATTTACTGCCACCCTCATCTCTTCCACAGACGCTACCACATCCTACTTGGGTATGGGTTAATTCTGCAGGGGGCTGTACATTTCTCTTTGCTCCTGAGATTGAGTTGGATCTCAATCCTACAACTGTGAATCCATGTATCTCTAGTACAGGCCCTAATGAAGCCAGGGTTTAATAAATTAATTTCTATCAAAAACAACTCTTTAGGGGCTAGAGTGGTAGCTTACTGGTAGGAATGCTTGCATGGCACATGTGAGGACCCAGGTTCGAATCCCAGTACCACATACACAACTAAGTGTTGGGGCAACAAAAGCCAGAGGAAAAGCTAAATAAAATTGATTCTCTCTTTCTCTCTCACATTGTCTCTCTCTCTTAAAAAATAAAATGGGGCTGGAGTGATGGCACAGTGGTTACAACTCTTGCCTGGCATGTGTGAGGACACGGGTTGGAGCCCCAGAACCACATACGCAATGAAGTGTTAAAGCAATGAAAGCCACATGAAAAAACTAAAGAAAATTGATCTCCCACTTACTGTCCCTCTCTGTCTTAAAAACAAAACAAAACAAAAAAACCTCAACAACAGCATGAACAAAAATAAATAAAATTCAAAAATGAATTCTTTGTAGAACTGGCTTGGATTATATAACCATCAATGAGTCAAACATTGAAGCCATAGGATGGAATTTTCTTTTTTTGAGACAGGGTCTCGCTAAGTTGCTTAGGGCCTCGCTAAAAAATTGCTTAGACTGCATTTTTCTTTCTTTCTTTCTTTCTTTTTTCCTTTCTTCTTCTTCTTTTTTTTTTTTTTGGAGGGGGGCAATGAGAGACAGAGAGCATCAATTTCATTTAGTTGTTCATGTGGCTTTTGTTGCTCCGACACTTTGTTGTGTATGTGGTTCTGGGGTTTGAACCCAAATCCTCATGCTTGCCAGTAACCGCTGAACCCCTACTCCAGCTCCCACTTTACTCTTTATAAAGATGAGGCAATTGAGACTTAGAGACACGAAATGGCGTGGTTAAGTCTTCAAACAGGTAATCAATCAATGAGGGCCTGCAAAGAGGTGTGTGCAGAAAAAGATGTCATTGACCCCAGGCAACTTCCTGTGAGTAACAGGCTCCCCATTGGCTCCATCACCACACCCTCCTCTTCCTCTCACCAGCTGCAGCCCCCACATCTCCACCTCCTCGGAGCCTCACTCAGTTATCAATTGGATTCTGCTGGTTTCTACCACGCCTCTTCTCGACCTTTGCTCCACGGTCCAGCCTATTTTCCTCTGGACCCAGGAACCTCCAGCTCACTTCCACACACTGCCTCACTATGTGCACAGGGAAGTGTGCGCGCTGTGTGGGGCTCTCTCTAATACCTCTTTCCCTAGTCTGCATTGTGGCCAATGCCCTTCTACTGGCACCTGATGGGAAGACCACCTGGACCAGTGACTATCTCAGCTTGCATGTCTGGCTCATGGCTGGCTTCGTTGGTGGGGGATTGATGGTGAGTAGACTGGAACCTGGCCAGTGGTCAGGGGCTTAGGCACCATTTTAAGGGGTTCTGAATAGGAAGGGGGAGGGAGAGACGAAAAAGGATGGTGCCCTGGAGAGGATGATAAATACTTGGCGGGGACTAGGAACCTGCTCAATCCTCCCCTTAAGCACTCAGCCCTCTATAATCAGCCCTGGAGGAGCCCTGAAGGACCTGAGCTGAATATGTTAAGGGAAGGGGAAGGCAAGGAAGCTCAAATCTCTAAAGAGCTTCTCTTCTGGATCAGAGCATGTCCTACCTGTCCCTCCCTGCCTTCACAGCTGAGCAGGTGCTGGGAGCCTCTCACTACAAGGGTTGAAGTGGGAGCAGCTGGTTGTGTAGAGATTAACAGGGCAGGGTGATCATTGGCATGTAGGGTGCAGCAATAATGTCTGAAGCCAGGGAGCGATGTCCCCCATCAGTCTCTCTACCTCTCAGCTCAGAGCTGCCCTTCCCCCCAGATATTCACTCTCAGCCCACATTTCTGGATGCCGGTTCTGCACCCGGTGCTAAGAATAAATGGAGAAGCTAGGTCACTACAGCAGAGAAGTTGCCTCCAAGTCCTTCTGGAGACTAGGATCTGTTGGGAGAAGTAGGGGAAGAGGAGACGCAGATTTCCTGGAGCTCCTTCTCTAACTCATCCTCTAACCCCTTCCCCATTTAGAGGAAGTTTTGGATGGTCAACCTAGTGTAATATCTTTGTGGGATAAAGATGAGAGATCTATCCGATATAGTTCCCCTCTAGAAGATTCCTGATCACACCTCTAATATCTAAGCGAGGATGCATCTCCTTTAACAAGAAAATCCCTCTTGCACTGTAATGTCTCTTCTACTCCCCATCTCTCTCTCTCTCTCTCTCTCTCTCTCTCTCT
>PVKS010012478.1:0-53602 GCA_004027875.1 Aplodontia rufa
AAAAAAAAAAGAAGAAAATTCAAAAGATAGAAAAAGGGTATATAATAAATAGTATGTCATTCTGTTTTTATTTTTTTAGTGGTGCTGGAGATTGAACCCAGGGCCTCCAGCATGCTAGACAAGGGCTCTACCATTGAGTTACATCCTCAGCCCCCATATAATGAAAATAATCCTCCTATCGCCCACCTATCTTCTACCCACCCAGTCCCCTTTCCCAGGGGCAGTCAGTACTATTGATGGTTTATAATTCGTTGGGTTACAGATTTGTATATCTGATGAAATTTGTGAACCCTTTTCTTAGACAAATGCATGACTGCACAAAACGTTAGATTGTATGTTCCATTTTACAAGAATCATAAACCCCGTCTTTGGTTTGGGGCTAAGGATCTCAGCCTGTACTGTGCCCTTACCCTTAGTATTCCTTAGGATAACTTGTGGGTCTCCATGCAAAACAGAATGCAGGGCTTCTTATTTATATAATTTCAGGATAGCAACAGCAAAGAGCATTAAATTAAGGATTGGCCCCCTTGTGGGACTACGAAGGTCACATATACATAAAGCAAGCCCTGTGTATCATCCTTTCTTCTGGCTTTTCTACTACCATCTTTATGGTGATTATTCTCATATCTGTCTCTTGACCCAAATTGTTATGAATTTCAGACTCAGCTATTCAGGGAGCTACTGAAACTCTCCATACAGATGTTCTAACATCTCAAACTAGTGTCTGCAAATATGGGAATGCACTCACCCTGGTCCCATCTCTGCCCTCAACTCCTAATTCACCTGCTGCTATTCCCTCTCTTTATACTTACCCACATCCCCAGCCTCTATGCTCATCCATACTGTTGCCAAGTCCAATCAGTTCTGACCCTCAAACCCATGGCTCCTCTCCTTTTCCACTGCCATCTCCCTCAGGATGGTTCTTCCTTACCTTTCACATGTATTACTGGTCCTTGTACTTAGCTCCACAGGCCTGGCTGCTCCAATCTGTGCACAACTCTCCCAGCTTCCTCATCCCAAAGGACCATCCTGATCATGTCATTTCCACCCTCAAAGACCTTCAGTGACTCACTGCCTTTAGAGTTGGATACAAACGCCTTTGCCTGGCATTTAAGTCCTTTGTCATGGGGCTCCAAACCTTTTCCATATTCATCTTTTTTACCCCTCTTCATGTCCCTGAAGTTTCAACCCAACTGTACAACCATCTGGTCCATTATTGGCCCCGTGTATTTTCCTATTTTAGAATTGGAACTGCCTCTTTTCATGGTCTCTAGGTTTTGGAGCTTTCTTACCACATGCATAGCCATGTTGTCATTTTTATCACAGCCACTGCACATGAACCTACCCATTGTGTCACTGCATCTCTTCTGTGGTACTTTTACCTCTTTCCTCCATCCTTACTGGAAAAGGAGTTTCATATGCAAAGCAGGATTAAATCACCATTAAGTATTAAGCAGACAGTGGAATCCCAGCTCTCTTGTTCACTGGGTGACCTCAGGCAAGTTATTAAACTCTGTTTCTTTCACTGTAAAATAGGTAGTAATATTTTATATAATCCTTTTTTTAAAAAGAGGGATAGAGGGAGGGAAAGAATGAATCAATTTTATTTAGTTTTTCATGTGGCTTTTGTTGCTCTGACACTTTGTTGTGTATGTGGTGCTGGGGTTTGAATCAAGGTCCTTGAGCATGCCAGGCAAGTCCTGTAAACACTGAGCCACTGCCCCAGCCCCCTATATAGTCTTTAAAGAATTAACAGTAAAGTTAATTTATCTCTAAAGGACAGTGGCATAATTCATATCATCTCATAACCACCTATTCTGCATTGGTCCTCCTTAGCTCTTCAGCAGCAAGGACCCAAGATAGTTCTCAACCCTCTTTCCATCAAGTTATAGGAGACAACATGGTGGGGTGGAGACCTGGCTCTCATGTACTCAGGTAGCTGTATTGTACTCTAGGGGTGAGGAGAGCTGCTGCCTCTGCTCCCTTTGTTCAAACTCATGGCTCAGGCAGCAGCAGGCGTGGGTGTCCCAGAGGAGGCAGTGACAGCTTCAGTACTCACTCAGGCTTTGCAGGTGACAGCTGAGGCTGTGGGTCCCTGCCAGGGGTAGTTCTGGAAGACCTCACCATGCCCCAATTTATGGACATTGCTGGTGGATGAGGACTCCACCCTGAACCAGTCCAAGTAAAAGTTCAGCTAACCATACCATCCAGCCTGCTTCCTGCAGTTCAGGGTGGGATAAAGAGATGGGGCCCGGAATGTGGATACTTGGTCACTGTGTCACCAAGTTACTAACAGGTCCCTGTTTTTCTCCAGGCCTGTTTTCTCATCTACAAATAGAGTAGATTATTTCAAATAGAGTGGACTATATCTGTAAAGGCCCTTTACCCCTTGAAATGGACCAAGAACCTTTGAGATTTATGTTCCTTGCTTCTCAGAGCCCCCTGTTTGGTTTTTTTTTTTTTGGGGGGGGAGGGTATTATTTGGTACCAGGGATTGGCCTATGGGCACGCTACCACTGAGCTATATTCCCAGTCCTTACTTTTTTTTTTTTTTTTTTGAGATAGGGTCTCTCTGAATTGCTGAGGCTGGCCTCAAACTTGTGATCCTCCTGCCTCAAACTTGTGATCCTCCTGCCTCAGCCTTCTGGGTCGCTGGGATTACAGGTGGCGCCACCACACCCTGAGCTGCTTGTGTTTTGTTTATAACAGCAGTTTCCATCCACATTCATCTCTTCCCTAGGGGCTACAAGAACACAAAGCCAAAGTGAAGATGCAATACAAAATTTTTTATTGAAAAGGGAAAGGGTGGACCTTTGCCAGTGCCTCCTTGGCCCGGGCACCCAAAGGGGCCACTGTTCTGCTCTTCAGAAAAAAAAAAACTGTCTACACCTCGCCTTTAATAATCTTAGGTGCAGTGCCGCAGTGATAATAGTAAATCACCGAATCGATTATTAAGAATAGCACTTCCAGGCCCTTGCCTTTAAGAAATTCTTAAGGGCAATGTGGACTAGTGCGACAGATAAAAGCCTGAACGCTTTTTCCGGAAGTCTCTAGAAGAGGGCCTTTCACCTTAAAGGTGAGGCAGGTTCAGCGTATAAAGAAGGTCAACTCCGTCCAGGAGTCTACAAAGCACTTTTCCAGTTCTCGTGTCTAGAATCTCTACAGCAGAGGTGGCTAATCGCGACTTAAAAACAAAACACCTTGCAGGGCTATTTTCCTTCCTAACCCGCCAAAACCCGCCCAGCACACGGCCTCGGAGCCGACCAGGGTCTGCGTCCGCGCCTTCCCGGCGCCGGGCGGCGCGCAGCCCAGGGAACGCCTGATGCAGGGGGCGGTGACGCCCACCGGCCCCTCCCCTGTGTCCACACCAGGGCAGCCTGGGAGTTTTTGGTTTCCTAGACGGCTTCCACCCAGGAAGCCGGACGCGGGCGGGGCGAAGCGGCGAGCGGAGGGCGCGGTGGCCATGGCGACCGCAGTGGCCATGGCGACCGCGGTTCAGAGCACGGAGAGGTCGTGACATGACCTGGACCGCTGCTTGAAAAACTTAGCGTTGCGCGGCACTAGGTTGGCGAGGAAGCGCTTGGCCTTCTTAGTGAGGCTCTCTCGGCGCGCGGGCGGCGCGGTGCCCTCGGGGCTGCCTGACTCGTGCCTCTGGCCCCCGGCGCGGCCTCGGCCCCTCCGCAGCCGGATCTGGCGCACAGCGCCCTCGAAGAGCTCCCGCGTGTTGTGGTGCAGCGCAGCCGAGGTCTCGATGTGCTTGCAGCTCAGCGTCCCTGCCAGGTGGCGCCCCTCTGCGGGAAAGAACCGACTTTGGCACCACGAGATAGCTTTGGGCCCAGGGGAGGATGGGCCTGCGCAGGTCCGGATATGCAGTGGAAAGGATTTAGAATTACAGAATGGTAACACAATTCGAAAACTAGGCTGGGATTCTAGGGTGGGACCAAGGGGATTGGGAGGAGAGATGAGGGCGAGTGAAGAACGGAAGGGATTCATAGGGCCCCAGAAGTCGGGTCACAATGGGGCTCTGTCCTTAGCCTGGGGCTAACTGCTGGTGAGTTCGTGGGCCTGTGAGGGTTTTAAAAAGGATTCAGGATGAAGAGGTGACACTGAAAGTAGAGCGTACCCTTGGGATTGCAAGTATGGAACTGGTTCAGAATACATACCCTCCAGCGAAACCTCCCTGGAGCGAGCCAGGTCACTCTTGTTTCCAACGAGGATGACGGGTAGGTCGTGATGGGGCCTCCCAGCTCTGAGCCGAAGTAAGGTCTCTGGAACTTTGGAGAAGCTTCGTCGATCGGTGACTGAGAAGACGATGAGAAAGGCGTCCCCAGTCTGAAGACAGTGGTCCCGCAGCCACCCCCCAGCATCTCCCTGGAGATGGCAGAAGTTAGAGAGCAATGGACTGTTAGGGCTGAAGGCATAGAAGACCCAGTCTAGCACTTACATGTCAAAGATGAGGATCCCACTGTGAGGGAGAAGCCACCTACTCAGGACAGCAGAGTTAGGTAAAGACAGAATCTCCATTCCCCGAGTGTTTGTGGAGGAGGGAGAGATTAGTAACAGTGAGCCCCACCTGGGGGAATTAGGAATATAGTATCATAGACCAACTCAGCCATCCTACTTCCTTGCTTAAGCTCTGATTCAGAAACGAATGCTATTTAAGAGTATGTAATTTGGCCTCTCATTTCTAAGTGGTAACCTTTTGTTCACACATTGAGAAAGCCCCCTTATTGCTGTTCCTGGATAGTCCAGAGCCCTGAGCACTTGTCACATCATGCACTTAGGCTGGCGAATTTATGGATGGACTCAGCTTCTTGGGTGTTCAGCCTGGCTTGAAGATGCAGAATTTGTCAAATTCAGATTGTAACTTTCCCCTAGGACAGAATATCCTGGAAAAGTAGTGGCTTTTCCGGCCAAGGGCCCTGATAGGCACGTTGGTGTGGGCCTTTGCTGAGACACTACAAATGAATTGTATACATTTACACCAGAGTCTGCAATCCCACCAGCCTTTAGTCAGACTGTCCTTCCCCAGTTTCTCCCAACTTCATCATCTGTGTGCAGCCACATCTTAGTCCTCACCTGTTCCCAGATGTCATAAACAACTAAAGTCACTTCCTCCTTATCCACCATGATGCGTCTCTCATAGGTGTCCTCTGTTGGGAAATACAGGGAATAAAGCCCGTTAGGAGGTTTCTCAACACTAGTGAGAACACCTCAAATCTTAGCAGTAGGGATCTCTCTCCAGAGAGTCTGCCACAGCACTGAACAGTTCTGTTCTCCAGGAGCTGCTTATAATATGAACTTTCATGTAGGGCCCCAAGTCCCCCCCACCACTGCAGTGCTCCCTCAAATACCTGCATTCTCCAGCTCATGAGCACTATCTCCCTGGAGACCACCGAAAGTGCCTGCAAGGGTGCTTTTGCCTACACCACTCTCCCCCACCAGCATGACCTTGAAGATGCCATCTTTTTGGGCAGGGGTTGCTTCTGAGCCCAAGGAGTCCGAGGAGCCAGAAGAAGAGGCCTGAGGCGGCCAATCAAGTTCATCTACAGCCTGGGCCCTACACAGCTGATGCTTATAGGGCACAGGCATACTGCCTCTTCGTCTAGGGACCCCAGGGGCAGAAGGTAGTCCACTCTGGTCCAACCCTGCCAACAGTTTCTCTGGCTTCTTCAGCAGTGTAGCATCTGTTTCTAGAGGGCAAAAAGAAAAGGAAACCATGAGTGACATATGTCCAGCCATCTTCAGAGAGCTAATTGAGCCTGTTCCAGCTTTGGAGGCCCAGCCACGCCCAGTTGATGATCATGACCTGGAAACAACAGAATCTTTGGCTTAATCTTTTACACTAGAGTCCCACAGAAACCTGGACTGGTAAGCCTCCAAGGATGTAACATGATGGCTTCCCCCTTGTAGTCCTAGCTACACCTGCTCAAAATGTGCTTCATATAGGGGAGGTACCTGTGTGCAGGCTCACATACCCATTCATACTTTAAAACTGACACAGTACACCCCCAGACTTGGCTTCTGGCCCAGGGGGCTGGAGAAGGCTGTCCCTCATTCCATCAAGGGGCCATGCTTCCTGCACTGGTAATCTCCAAACTGAAGAGGGGCAGAAGGGATGAGAAGCTGAAGCTGCTGAAGATTCTGGGGAGTAGGTAAGAACAGTGTCAAAAACTTTATGGGGAGTCTGTTCCCAGGGCTCTGTGAGATGATGTGTTTGCATCTCTGTTGTGTGTGTGTGCTGCTTCCTCCTGTGGCCCTGTAGGTGAGCATCCCCCAGTACATGGCTGTGTGCAAGAATCTTGCATCCCTGGTTGTCCCTGTGAGTGGGAGAGAATATTGCATTCATGGAGAGGTAGAGGTGGAGAGAGAGAGAGGGAGTGTGTGTGTGTGTGTGTGTGTGTGAGTGAGTGAGACAGAGAGAGAGAGGGTAATAATGCATGGGTCAGGATAACTGGAGAAGGAACAACAGACACAACAAAGGGGGATTGAGAGAGGCTGGAAATAGCCCAGGATCAATACTTGGCCAGCAGCCAGGGCCTTCAGGAGCCAGAAGGAACCCTTACAACAGGTCCCGGGGTAGCCCCCTACCTGTGATTCCCAAGCTTGCGGGCTGCCCCTTCCATTTCACCCTTCCCTCCAATCTGTCCCAGACTATTGGGAATGATGCCAACCTAAGGGCTACATACCAGTTTTTCAAGCACAGCCCTGGGAGTGCTGGGGGAGGGGGCATTTGAGCAGCTTTTCTCCCCCTCTACTTAGCCCAGCCCCAATCCTTACTTGAACAAGGGTCTTCTCTACTTCCTGACTTGCCTTTCCCCTCTTGCTGATTGAACCTTTAATTCTGACCTCCCCACCAAAGCTTCAACTCCCCCCCTCCCCGTTTCAGTGACACCTGCTCACCTTAGCCCTCACCTGGTGTGGGTGTCCCTGGTGGGGAGGCCTGGCAGCTGCTGGAGGGACAAAGTGCTGTGATTTCTGTGTCCATGTCCATGTCGGTGTCAGGGTCCATGTACATTCGTGTGTGTGCATGCAAGTGCAGCCCAGCAGCTCGCAGCACCCGCTCTCTCACTCAGCAGCACTGTCAGCTTTTCCCTTTAAATACCACCCCCCCACATGTCCTCCCCCTAGACACCTGGGGAAATTGTCCCGCCCTCCTGATGAGGTCACATATGCTAATGAGCAGTGATGTCAGCGGGATTCCCTCCTGCCCCCTCCCTTTTCTTTGTGTCACTTCCCTCTGGGGAGCACATTTACTGTGGAGCCTGGTTAAGGCGTGACAGAACAAAGTCAGAGAGGTAGATGAGAGAAAGGTTCAGAGAGGTATTGCAGGATAGGTTCCCGGGTAAGGGAGCTGAGAGTGGCAGCAGGCAGGGATCCACTGGAGACAAAGGTCTTTTTCTCTGGGAGTCAGAATGAACTACATATAATTTGTCTCTGTTTCTAGCCCCCATTCCAGCATCCAACCTAGAATGGGTGTTCAGTGGTTGAAAAGAGGGATGAGAGGCAGAAAGACTATCGGCTGATTGAACGACAAAGAAAAATAGGCTAAATGAGATGCAAGGGCAGAGAGACAGCCACCCCACCGTCTCCTCCTCTACCCTACCTCTTTTGGACAAAAGTAACCATTTCCTACTGTGGCCCTTAAGCAGATGGGGGCTGTGAGAAAGCTGTTGTTTGGGCTGCTTATTTTGCCCTTAGTCTCAGATAGATGCAAACCATTGTAGGGGCTCCTTTCACCTGCTCTTCCTCCCAACCAGGCCCACCTAGCCAGTGTTAATCAGAGCTGGAGAAAAGGGAGACACAAAGCTGACCATGACGGATACTGTCTACCTCATGGGAAGCCTATGTAGGCAGGTTCTTACTGTTCCTTTTGTGCCCAGTTCCCTTTCCCTTCAGGTTTCTACTGTTGCCTTCTTTCTTCTGGATATCCCTAAGAACCGAAACACACCTTCTGATTTCCTCTCTCCAACTTTTTTACCTCTTTCTGCCAGGCGATGTGCTAGGGATATTCCTGCATTATCTTCCTTCCTCTTCATGATGTGAAGGCACAGAATGGTAAGTGTGTGGCCTTTCCCCAAAGAAATCTTACAGGAGTCACCAGGATTCTACCTAGATCTTTCTAAGACCAAATACTTTAAAAAATCTCCCCCATTTCTATGCTATGTTGCTTTCCCTGTCTTAGAAATTCCCGCTATCTTCTATTATTGGAAAGAACCCATTTTGCCATTCTCCGTGGACTCATCCAGTGGAAGAAGCAAACAGCAAGCTTGGAAATGATGTGCAGCGACACTTCACTGTTCTGCAGGGCAGGACCGCGAGAGAGCAGGGAACCCTCCTAAGCTGCTAATACACTCATGCATTTTACTAATTAGATCTTCAGTCCTCAACCACACAGCCTGCTTGTCCTTATTTTATTCACACTTTTAATGTGTCCATGTGTATTCCTGTAGAAGCAGATTAGAACTGCCTGGTGTGGGGGCACATGCCTGTAATTCAGCAACTCAGGAGGCTGAGGCAGGAGGATCACAAGTTCTAGGCCAGCCTCAGCAATTTAGCAAGACCCTAAGCAACTTAGGGAGACCCTACCTTAAAACAAAAACAGCTGGGATATGGCTCAGTGGTAAAGTGCCTCTGAGTTCAATCCCCAGTGTGGAAAAAAAAAAAAAAAGAAAGAAAAAAAATAAAGAAAAGTAGATTAGAACCACACTTAGAGCAGTGAGTGACCCCTGATAGCCTGGTATCAAGAGAGGCAACCTTAAAAAGGAGTGTAAGGGCCAGATGTGGTAGTGCATGCCTGTAATTCTAGGAGGCTGAGGTAAGTTCAAGGCCTGCCTTGGCAATTTAGTGAGACCCTGTCTCAAAAGAAAAAACTGGGGATGTAGCTCAGTAGTAGAGCATCCCTGAGTTCAATCTCCAGTAATGTGGGGGGTAAGGGTGGTGAGAGGGAAGGCGTCTAAGATCATGTTTTAAGTTAATTTAACATATAGTCAAGTAGCACACCACCCCCCCACCAGTTACAGCTTCTGAAGACACTGCTGCAGAGAAGTCGTTTCTCAGCTATTCAGAAAATTTTATATTGCAGGTCTACTGAAGGATGAGTATAACATTTTAGGATGATTTCCTTCCAAAGTGAGTTGTTTTTTAAATTGTAAAGAAGTGACCTTTATGAATCTGGTAAACTCACTAGGGTGGTTGGATTCCTTTCTGTAAAGTCAGGGGCTATAGAGCCCAGCAACAGTTCTCTCCTTTGGCTTCTGACTCCTTAGTTCAGCCTTGGGCCAAAGGATTGGGTTGGGTTTTACTTTGAACAACCTCCCCCTGGTTCTGCCAGTAAGAGGAGACTGGAAATGATCTTCTGCAGCATACCTGCCTGTGATCAGACACCCTCGGGAATGAGGCAACCTCAGAAAAAGGAAAAGTAAGAAAACCTTAAAGCCAAGGCATTTAAAAAGGAGTCTAAGGACCAACCAGGTGTGATGGCTCATGCCTGTAATCCCAGGCACCCTCAGGAATGGGAAGACCTGTGGAACAGTGGGATAAGGATAAGCTTTGGAACCAAGCCAGGTCTAAGTCCTGAACCTGTGAAATGGGTTGTCAAGGCACAGGGCTCAGCTCTGTTGTGAGGGTTAACAACACTTTAGGAAGGGTGAGGTACCCAGTAGGGCCCTCCCAGCAGGGACCAGAGCCTGCTTCAGGCCCAGAATTTTGGTTCTTAGGGACTGAATTCCTGGTATTTCTTTTACCTCAGGCTCTGATTCACAGCCTGATTCCATCTTATTGCTGAAAACACCTCCACCCTCCCCACCGAGAGTTTTGATGGGGGACTCCACATCCCAGAGACTGGGCACCTTATATTGTAGTATGTCTTGACAGGATTTTAAGTTGCCTTATGCTATAGTTTGAATTTGGAATGTCCCCGAAGGCCCATGTGTTAAAGGTTTCATTCCCAGCCCTTGACACTATTAGGAAGTAGGGCCTTGTGAGAAATTTTAAGTCACTGGAGGATTGCCCTCAGGGGACTGTGGGACCCTGGTCTCTTCCTCCTCACTCACTTTTCTTCAGCACTAGAATGGTTTAGCTAGGTCCTGAACCTTTACCTGAGGTGCTCTTCCCCCACCCCAGCCAGAGGGCCCAAAGCAATGCGGCCTAACCATCTTTAACTGAAACCTTCAAAAATGAGCCAAAATAAACCTTTTCTAGATTATCTCTGGTATTTGTTACAGTAAAAGAAAACTGACATACCTTCTTTTTCCTTAGGCCCTGGTGACTGAACCCCACACCTTACCCTCCCATGGGCAAGGACCTTCTTAGTTTCCCTATACTGTCTGTACAACAAGGAGGTCAGCCTTTTCCCCACCAATCTGAGGCTTCACCTTGACTGACCAAGGAGTGTTATTACTTGCATCTTGTAGAGTACACACCCAGTGCTTACAGAAACTTCTTTGGGTCTACTAATCCAAAAACACAGGCCTCCCTAGGGAACTCTGTCCTAAAGTCCTCCCTGCAACAGCATTTTACCACCACAAGGGGTGGTTTTACCTTCAACTTTTGTCTACTTTTAAATTGCAAATACCCCTAGGAGAGAAAAGATTTGGAATGGGTCAAGGGATAAAGATATTAGGTTGCAGATTTTTGAGGTGGTTATGGGAAAGAGCAAGGGAGAGAGCAAAGACCAGGCAATGGAATATGGGAGGGGAAATCGCTATTCCTGCTATACTTTTCACTGGGACGTGGGGTGGGTCAGGATTTGTATGCACTTGGGAAGGACCCAAGGGGAGAATTTTAAGTAGGAGCCAGGTTCCCTAAAGTCCTTCCACACAGTCTGGAGAAGGAATGGAATGGAAAGAGCTCAAGTCTTCTCTGGGCCAAGATGCCAGGGTCCCAGAACTGCACACAGGTCCATACCCCCTCTGCCACTTCCTCAGACTCTAGCTCACTAGGAGGGAATTTGTGTAATTACTGCTGACTGGGAAGATGTTGACAGGCTGTAATCAACGGGGCCCTTCCACCAGAGGAAGAGGTTAGCCTGGGAAGGAGGGAAGGGAGAGCCTGAGGGGTACCAGTTCCCTGGGGACCACCTCAGATTTCCTCTTAAGGCATCACCCCCACCCCACAAGCTTCTATATCCTGCAGCCCAAGATTTTCTTTCTAAACTCTGGGGCAGCTTACCACTTTCTCACCAGCAGCCAGGCTCCATTTCTCAGGGACCATCCCTCCCCTCACCTGCCCCCAGCTCTTTGGCTCTGACCATTGCTTGCACTCTGCTGTCTTTTCTAAGGAAGTACAGGGTCTAGCCCTCATTTAATTTGCTCTGCCCAGGATTTACAGTTCTATCCCAGCTGCTGTTGGCAGAATCCAGCCTGAGCTCTTTTCCAAAGACTTCTTGGATTTAGCCAGTGACACCAGCACTTCTACATACCACATGCTAATAGTTTTGATTTTTCTCCTTGACTAATCATTTTTTTTTTTTTTTTGGAACCAGGGATTTAATCCAGGGATACTTTAAAACTGGGCCACATCCCTAGCCTTTTTTTCAGACAAGGTCTTCCTAAATTGCTGAGGGCTTCACTAAGTTGCTAGGCCTGGCCTCAAATTATGATCCTCCTGGCTCAAGCTCCCGAGTTGCTGGGAGTTGCCACCATGCCTGCTTTCATTCCCTGCTTTGAGGGAGCTGGGCTGAAAGCTCATCTGCCTAGTGTAGGACAGTCTGTTAAGAGGGGGTGGAGAGTGGAGGGCAGGAAGTCATGGCTTCTGTGTTCCACCAGGGACAATCTGCTCCTGAGTGAGATCTGTACTTTAACACTCCATAAATGGGAACTTTTCTGGCTGCATGACCCAGAAGGCTATCTTCTGACCTGGCATGAGTAAAGAAACTTGGTGCTCAACCCTGTGTCACTCACTGTAGGCAGTGGCAGAGATGAAAGTTGGTCCTTAGGGTTCCTTGAATTTTCTTACCTTCTGAGGGGCATAAAAATCAAGGGTGGAGTGGTTGGAAGACAGATAGAGGGCAGTATGCAGAAGACTAAGCAAATGCCTTCATAGAAGCAGCAAGATGATGGGGAGAGAGGCCGGGCTCACAACTAATTTGCAAAACAATATAATTTATGGTTCCTTTATTTTTTCCCCTTGATTTCCTGGGCAATGACCTAGCTGTGAACAAAAACATTTGCTGCATTCTTTTTGTGAGCCAGGTCCTACTTGAATGGAGGTTGGCAAAACCTCAGGCACTGCCAGGGCTGGAGTGTCTCCAGCCAATTGGCACTCTTGTGTTTAAGGCCACTTTTGGGTGGGGGCTTGGCAAGGATGGAGTGTCCAGGCCTATGATTCTTTTAAGAACTTTACTTTCTAAAAACAGTCACCTGGATAATGGTAGGATGGTGAAAGGATGGTAGAAGAGAGACTGATCTCTGGCTGTGTAGAGGGGGCTCTTGGTGAGCCCTCTCCCTGCCTGAGGGACACAACTTTCCAGTAGCTACACTGGTCAGTGGGGAAACTAAGCCACCCTCTAAAGGCTTATGCCACTGTGACTAAACCCCCAGGGGAGCTAGGTCCCCTCAGGCAAGCAGTGGTTCATCCTCTGCTTCTACCACCCAGACCCCTGGCTCAGCCAGTGGCATCAACAACACATCATCCTCATCCTCTGAGGCCAGGACTGCAGTTTGGGGTTCAGGTGGAGTCTGGGTTGTTCCTGGGGGCCATAGGCTGGGCAGGAGGCGGCCTCGCAGGGCATGCACCACTCCAGACAACAGCGATGGCTCCAGAGGGATTGAGGGCAGTGGCCCCTGAGCCTCAGGGACAGGAGGGAGGGCTGGAGATGTGCTGGCAGATGGGAGCGGGGGCTTGACGGGCAGTGGAGGAGCCTGCTCTCCATTCTGCCCACCCGTTGCTCCACCCTCATGAGCTGCACCTGGGCTACCATCTAGGGCCTCGAGAGAAGCAGAAGGAGGTGTGACCTGGGATCTAGTCTCAGGGGCCTGAGATGGGGGGTTGCTTCGGGGAAGCAGGCCCCAGCGGCGGAGACGGCGAACCAGGCGCCGCATTGAGCGGCCCCGCTGGCGGCGACGGCCACCTGAGGCACCCCCTGGAGTCATATCCTGGCGCAAGATCTGTAGCAGAGAACGCAGGTTGCCCAGCACTGAGTTCTGCAAGAAGAGGAGACAGATATCAGAGGGTCAGATGGCTGAATGCAGGAGGATACATTGGTAGGGCTGCAACATGGCGGGGACAAGGAGGTACTTGAGTTAGGGGTAATGACTTACATCATTAGGGTTCTCTGTAGGGAAGTCTTCTACAGGTGGGATAGCACCCTGAGCAATGAGCTGCCCATAGGAGGGGGGTGCCTGTTGTTGCACAATCTCGGCCTCCATCCGTGAGAGGGGGGCAAAGATGCTGGAAGGAAGGAGGGCTAGTCAGTCACTGGTGGCTCCCAGATAGGGCAGCCTGCCTTGTACAAGCTCTTCCCTTCACTCTCAGGCCGGATGGCTATGCTATGCTAGGGCTTTCCTAAAGCCATCTGATGTCCCTTCCTTTCTTGAGACTTCTTTCATGATCTACACTAGTTATGGTGAAGCAACAAACTGGTCACAGGAACCTCCCTCCAATGTGGGTACCCTCATGGTCTCCTGTGGCTGCAGTTCCTATCTCTTCATCTGTAAAAGACAGCTCATTCTTCTGCTGGTCCCACTCCCACTGACCTGTACTCCTGGGTGCGGATGGCATAGAGCTTGCAGGTGCATCCCAGGGCGATGACCAGCAGCAGGCCACACACTAGGCTGCCAATGACTGCAGCTGTGATGACCTTACGGGGCAGGGCATAGGAGCAGTCCCACTCATCACTGCCATCAGCACAGTCTGGCTGTCCGTCGCATACCCAAGTCTCATACACGCACTTCTCGTCCTGGCATCGAAAGTTGCCAGGCTGGCAATGCCGGCAGCGTCTCTCATCTGCCCCATCGGCACAGAATGTTTGGTAGTTGCAGCGGTCAGCAGGCAGGTAGCAGGCTGTGGCACCAGGGGTGCCAGCAGGTCCACAAGGGAAGTGTCCAGGTGGGCAGCTGGGACAATCCTGCTCATCTGTACCATCAGCACAGTCCCACGAACCATCACAGCGCTGGGCCTCACTGTAGCAGCGTTCACCTAGGTTTTCACCAGCCCCCAGGCCTGAGCCCAAGCCACATGGTCGGTCCCAAGGCAAGCAGTAGCCCCGCACATGGTAGGTAGCATTGAAGCCCCGACCACTGCTCCATGCAACTGTGTGGTAAGCCACAACAGCCTGGCCAGATAGTGTCTCCACGGTGACAGCCTTGCCATTGCTGAAGTGAGTGAGACTACGTAGCAGCCGAGGGGTCTCTGGGGGCCCAGCACCATCATATACATGCACTGCATCTCCATAGCCCAAGTCCAGGGCTGTGAAGCGCACTGCAAGCCGCCGGCCATCATGGGGATCCAGCAGCCACAGGCAGGACTGGGGGTGAGAGACTGAGGCCAGGTGTGAATAGCCAGGGGAGGAGAAGACCCCATAGAAGTCCTCCAAGGTGAGATTGCAGGGCAGGGTGGGGGTGGGGACTAGGGCCAGGCTAGGGAGTGGGTCTGAGCTGCAGCCTGCCTCATCAGAGCCATCACCACAGGCATCGATTCCATCACAGCGCTGGGCAGCAGGTACACAGCGGTGGTTCAAGCACTGGAATTCTTCCTGAAGGCATATCAGCCAATCTGCAGAGGCATCAAGGAGAGGAATTGTGAAACACCAGAGAGCCCTCAGGATCTTTCCCTTTCTTGGGGCTTACCTGCTCACTCTAACAGCCCCTTGAACGCCTCTGTTTAGCCTACCTTGACTGTAGGAGAGCAGGAACCCCTGGCCCATTGGTGCTCTGGCCCCAGCATAGCTGTAGGTAATGGTGACATTGCCCCCTGGCAGTTGAAGAGGGCTGGAAGGTGCTTCACACAGGGAGATTAGTGGCTGGAGGGGGGAGCTCAGGATTAAGCGCTCTGAGCCACATGCCAGGTGCAACTTCTGGAACCTACAGGGGTAGAGGAGAGCAGGATGTAAGATGTTCTCAATTGCTGTTGGCTTCCTCCTCCCCCAATGCCACCAGGCCTTTCTAGCCCAAGAAGCACAGACATCTGCTTATCCATCATTCAGAGACCCAAATGAAGAAAGCTCAGCCAACTTCTTTTGCAGTAAATGTCATCAATGGGGACAGTCCTAACTAAACAGAGGCTAGTGACACAATGAGATCATGCAGTATATCCCAGAGCCCTCTGGAAAAAACTGACAAGCAATCAGAGACTCAGTTAAAAATGGGTTTATTGCTTTCACCCAAGTATGGTGCCAGCAATGACTGACAATTACCATATAGTTCAATTAACCGGAACTCACCAACCCCCCAGTGCTAGGAGTTGAGACCGAAGAGTCCCCTGGCATGCTGATCCCTCTGGCTCCAGGAGCCTCTCCCTAGATTGACCTCTACCTTTGCCCATCCTTTTCTAGGTAAATTCATAGCAAGGGAACCGTGAGAAACATAGCAATTACTTCACCTGGGCCCCAATGTCAGAGGAGCCTGGGGAGATGGAATGTTTAAGGGATATGGGGGGTGCTCTGTGGAAGCGTGTTTGCTTAGCATGTGTGAGACCCTGGGTTCAATCCCCAGCGCTTAAAAACAAAACAAAACAACAACAAAAACCAAAAATAAAAAACCAGATCTGAGGAAGCTTCTAAGCCAAATAAGGAGTCATTTATTAATGTTGTACAGTACTGGGGAATGAACCCAGGGGTGTTCTACTGCTGAACTACATTCCAACCTTTTTTATTTTTTTGCGAGAGAATCTTCCTAATGTTGCTCAAGCTGGCTTTGAACTTGTGATCCTCCTGCTTCAGCCTCCTGAATTGCTGAGAATGCAGGTGTGCACCACCACATTGGCTAAAGAGTAGTTTTTGAATCTCAGAGAGGGACGTGTAATGGACTGAAGGACTACTCAAAACAGTCCTGAGTCCAGGATTATTTCTTGAATGACCATCGTCCCCAGGAGATGCCCAGGACCCAAACTAGATGTCTACTGCAATCCACTCAATTTACCATGTCTGGCCTGGAACAAGTCAAACTGTCAGGGCAGACTAGCCCAGATCAAATTCTACTCTTTTGTTGGCAAGGAAGGAAAGTCCACAGAAAAAAAATCTCTGAAGATTTTTCCACGGTAGAGGTAGAAGAGGCAGAGGAGAGGAACAGGTCTTGCGTTGCTTCTCACCTGACTGTTACAGTCTGCTCCTTGCTGCCCAGGATGAGCCAGGTGCAGTTTGCAGGGGAGGTGTGGCTGTCCCGGTCCAGGGGCCTCTGTAAGGTGCCCTGCACTTCCAAGAGAAGTGCAGGGGGTTTCTCACAAGCTGGAGGGGAAAAGATGGGGATCTGGTAGAAGTCCCTTAACATCCCACCCCTAACCAAGCTTATGACCTCCATGGGCCTGGGCTCTTCAAGAAGGAACAGAGCCCACTGCCCCTAGTTTGCAGTCCAATGGCCCCTCTCTATACTCTTTTTTGTTTGTTTGTTTAAGAGAGACGGTCAGTGAGAGAAAGAGAATCACTGCTTCTAGACTTCGTTGTGCACATGGTGCTGGGATTTGAACTCAGGTCCTTGCGCATGCTGGGCAAGCGCCCTAACTGCGGAGCCATCGCTCCAGCCCCCTTCGCCATACTTTTTATGGCTTAAATATTAACACCACGATGTTGAGGTCTGCTTTGTGCCAGTCATTGGGTCAGAAGGAGTAGGAAATATGTCTCTATTTTCAGTTAGATTATATTCTAGTTAAAGAGACCAAGCAGGGCTGTTTCATGGAAAATTTACTGAAATTGTACCTAACTGCCGCCTGAGGGCCCACGTTGGGGGTCAACTACCTCATCTGTAAAATAAACGATGGAATCCTCTCTAAAACTATTGTAAATACCACGGAATTCAGGAAGAGAGTCCTCTTGTGTCCCCCCTCACCTCCAAGCCCGCGGAGCCCCAGGGTCTCCATCTACTCACCAAGATTTGGGAAAAAGTTCAGGTCTGGATGCGCCAGAGCGCCTCCTACGGGGAAAGCGAGAAAAGGCAGGACAGGACTGTGAGTCGCTCTACGGAGTTTTTCTTCACCTGAACAAACTCAAGGAAGAAAGGAAGCCCAACTGGGACTTCCGGGCAGTTCAAGAGAAGGGTTAGTGGAGCTCGAGGGAGGCTACGGTGAATGACCTTAAAGGAAGGTCTGCCTTTAGTGCCTGTGGGGTTGACAGGGTGATTTGGGGAAATCAGAGAGGAGAAAAGGGCTCAACAGCGTCTGGGGACTTCCCAGAGTTTGGGTCAAGCAGCACTCGGTGCGGCGGGGGGTGGTGGCACAGGCAGGCAGGTCGGGGTGAGAGGGTCGCAAAGGAAGGAATCAGAACCCAGTGACAGCTCTGGGAGCGGGGTGTCGCGCGTTTAACTCGGCTCGGTCCTTACCGAGGAGGAGGGGGAAGAGCACTGCCGGCAGCATCCTGGGCCGTCCCGAGGTGCAAGAAGAGTCCCGTAGCTTCCGTCGTCTACCCGGCGGATAGAAGGCGGCGCTGCGGGCGCCCCGGCTTCCCAGCGCCGCCGCCCCGCGGGGACTCCATAGCCCAGGCTCGACTAGTGCTCTGGATGCCAGAGCTGGGTGCGGGAAGGCGGCGGCCGCCCAGGAATAGGGGTGGTGCCTCTCTCCAACTTCGGAGTTGTTTTCTCCGGCCGTCGTCGCGCGTTCTCACTCGGGCCGGCTCCCAAAGCCCGGGGCTCGACTCGGGGCTGGGTGCTGGGGCGCGCCCTCGCCTACAGCCGGCCCGCAGGCCGCGAGCGCCCCTGTTCAGGCCTGGCCACCACCTGCCGGGGCGACTTCCTCTTCGGGCCAAACTTTGACGACTGTCAGACCCCAGGGCTGGTCCGTGCCGGGCTCAACTCCCCCAGCGCGTCCAGCCCGGTGAACAAGGCTGGGAAGCGAGGGAGGGGGAGAGGAGGCTGCGCCCGGCTAGCCCTGGCCCTTGCCCAGGCGGTACCCCAGGCTGCCCAGGAGTCTGAGCAGCCGGGGCGGAGGGAGGAGCGGGAGGCGAGCGTGGTCCCACCCCTGCCAATCAACGAGCGGACTCCGCCCACCTGCTTGCCTTAACCCCTTTCCGGCTCTGGCCGGGACTCGCCCGGCCGGCCCTTGACAAACAGCTCGCGGCTCCACTGTAACTGCTTTGGGTAGACCTTTGAGTGTAACTCATTTTTTGTTACAGGTCTTTTTTGTAACACGATTGTTAAAGGTCATCTGCTTATTCCATAAATGTAATGTTTTTCCTTTACTTTTCTTGTCACAGTGTCTGAGATGCAATAGTACTTTGGGTAGTGAGCCTTTATTGTAGCAATTACCACACGGTGTTGTAACCATTTGTTACGATATTTGTTGATGCATCAGTCCTGCCCCACCCCGCCTCCGCCACTGAAACTTCCCGTAGGCTGGGGCCTAGACTGTTTGCCTTTGTACCCACAGTGGTTCTCTTCTGCACACGGTAAGAACTCAATGAATGACAGGTAAATATATGAATAAATATTCTTTCATACTTGCTGGGTATGCGATCTTAAGAAAAAGTACTTCTCTGTGCGTCTTTATTATAAAATGTGGCTTATAATAAGTGTAACACACTCTTGAGGTTGTTCTGAACATTTAGGGAGATAATGCAAGTTAAGTTCTAGGCGCATTGCCAGACTATAGGTAGTGCTTTGTATCTGATGGCAACTATTATTAGCAGTCAACAGGAGATATTTCTAGTTTATGTGGTGGGGTTACTGATTTCCTGTGACAGGGATAGGTAATCTTAAACAATAACAACTAATTGCAAACACCGGTGTGCACCAAATTTTCGTTCTTCATCTGTTGATTCATAGGCTGAGTCTATTCTTAGCAATGGTGAACAGTGCCACAGTGAAGCAGGGACATGCATGTATCTCTTTTGTGTGCTGACTTCATTTCCTTCAGATATTTACCCAGGAGGTGGATAGCCGGACCAAATGGTAGTTCTATTTTTAGTTTTTTGTAGCACTTCCATGCTGTTTTCCATAGTAGCCATACTAATTGACCTTCCCACCAGCTTTTGTTGCTTTTTTGGTTTGGGGCTTTTCTTGTTTGTTTGTTTGTTTTTAAGAGGGACAGTGAGAGAGAAAGAGAGAAACAACTTTATTTACTTTTTCACATGGCCTTAGTTGCTCCAACACTTAGTTGTGTAAGTGGCGCTGGGGTTTGAACCCAGGTCCTCGTGCTTGCCAGGCAAGCGCTGAAACGGCTGAGCCACCGCTCCAGCCCTTGTTTTGTTTTTATGATAGCCATTCTAACTGGGATTAACTGCAAATAGGTTTGCACCCCTCCCTCACTTCAGCCACAGACCTAAGCAATAACCTGCATACATAGTAGATACTTCACAAATTCACAAGTATTTGTTCTTTTAATCCTGCCAACAACCCTGTGAAGTAGATACTGTGATGATGACTTACGTTTACATATAAGGAAATGCAAACATGGATAAATTATTTTGCCCAGGATCTGGTACAGATGGAGCATCCCTAATATGAAAATCCAAAATGCTCCCCAAGTCTAAAATTTTTTTGAGCACAAGAATGACACCGGGGCTGGAGCAGTGGTTCAGGGGTTATGTCGCTTGCCTGGCAAGCACGAGGACCCAAGTTCAAACCCCAACACCACATACACAACAAAGTGTCTGAGGAATGAAAGTCAAATGAAAAAAAAAAGCTAAATAAAGATTGCTTCTCTCTCTCTCTCTCTGTCCCCTCTTTAAAGAAAAAGGGGACAGTGAGAAAGACACACACAGAGAATCAATTTTTATTGAGTTTTTCACATGGTTTTCGTTGCTCCAAGACTTTATTGTGTACGTGGTGCTGAGGTTTGAACTCGCATACTTGTGCATGCCAGGCAAGCTCCGTAACCGCTGAGCCACTGATCCAACCCCTGTCCCCTCTTCCTTTAAAAAAAAAAAAGAAAAAATGACACCATAATAGAGAACTCTTTGCCATGAAACTTTGGTTCATGCACAGAATTATTAAAAATATTGTATAACATTACCCTCAGGCTATGTGTACAAGGAGTACATGAAACATGAATGAATGTCATGTTTAGATTTGGGTTCCATCCCCAATATTTCTCATGAAATATTCCAAAATCCCTCCCCCCCAAAAAAAATAAATCCAAAACACTTCTGGTCCTATGAGTTTCAAAGATGCTCGGCCTGTAGATGGCAAAGCTAAGGTCTGAACCTGGGTGATCTAGCTCTGGATAGATAGACACATTCTGCTCCTTACTACTCTCTCCCCTCTATGGAGGGTATCAGACCTTTCTCTGGTAATGCCATTTGTTGTTTAGGGACCTCAGCAATGTCTGAAGCCATAGAGTTGGCCAAGTAAAGGCTTTTTCTCCACTTGGACCTTGGTTCCATGCCCTATCTCTGTTCCTTACTATAGCCTTAAGGACTGGATCTGATAGAACCCTGAAGGTAGATAGAGGATGCAAAGGGAAGCAGGGCAAAGAAGTTGGGAAACTGCAAGCATTTAAGTCCTAAAAGTCCTTGTCAAGTTTTGGTGTGAGTGTTGGCTGTGCTCACTGTGCTGGGTACAGAGGCCACATCTGTAATCCAAGTGACTCCAGAGACTAAGGCAGGAAGATCCCAAGTTCAAAGTCAGCCTCAGCAACTTAGGCCCTAAGCAACTTAGCAAGACTCTGTGGGGTGTGGATCAGTTTTTAAGCGCCCCTGGGTTCAATTCCCCAGTACAAAAAACAAAAAACAAAACAAAACAAAACAAAAAAACTTCACATTAACTTCAAGGAGCTTACAGTCTAGTTGGAAACAGAAGTCAGAAACATAGATTTAAAATGCCAGACAACCATGGGTGTACTCATGGGAGTGGGCATGTTGGGGAATAGGGATTTGGAAAGGAAGCAGGAGAGGTGGTAAAATTGGAAGTGTTGTGGGAGATAGGGAGAGGGCAAAGTGAGCCCATAGTTGGGATGCTGTTTAACCTGAAATTTGCAAAAAATAAAATCAAGACCTATGTTGTTGGGAATAAGCATTATTATCAGAAAGAAATGGCACCAGAGAAGAACAAACTTTCATTCTATAAATATTTGAGTGCCTTCCAAGTACAAGGCAGTGTGGTAGACACTGGGGATTAATTTTTTTCTTTAAATAAAAAATTTGCCATGTAACCAGGTACAGTGGGCACACATGCAATCCCAGCAACTTGGGAGGCTGAGGCAGCAGGATTGCAAATTCAAGGCCAGACTCAGCAACTTATCGAGACTGTGTCTCAAAATAAAAAATAAAAGTGAATGGAGAGTTGGCTCAGCAACAGAGCACTTGCCTGGCATTCGCCAGAACCTGGGTTCGAGCCCCAGCATTACTTACACAACTAAGTGGAAGAAAACCAAACCCAGATGAAAAAAAATTAACTCTCTTTCTCCCTCTAGTAAAATAAAATAAGGACTGGGGATGTAGCTCAGTGGTAAAGCATCCTGGGTTAAATCCCCAGTACCAAATAAAAACAAAAACAAACCAAACCAACAAAAACAAAACCCCCCACATGTTGGCCACATCTCAAATTCAAGGGATTATTATTATTGTTTTTTCAATGTTAGTTGGAAATGGAACCTGGGACCTCAAGTGCTCTACCACTGAGCTGCATCCCCAGTTGGCCTCAAAGTTACGATCCTCCTGCCTTAGCGTCCTGGAGTCACTGGAATTATGTGCCACTGTGCCCGGCAGATATCTAGTTTTTGAAAAGACAATATATATTGTTTTCTTGTCATGCTTTTATAGAGTAGTCAACACATGCTAGGTGCTGTTCAAAGTGTTTCACATACATTATCTCATTTAATGCTTACCACACCTCAAGGAAGTAGGGGTTATTTTTGTCCTTGTTTTAAAATTGAGGGAACTGAGTCACAGACAGTTTAGATAATTTGCTCAGATCAAAATTCCAGCATGTGCAAGAACCTAGACTTGAGTCAACCTGTCTGGATCAGAGTCCTTGGTATTAAACCTGATAGATTCTAGAATGTTCAGAGGAAGGACTTTCACACGTGGCTGATTTCTAGAATAGATTATAAAACAGATGGCTTGTAAATATGCAGAGAGAAGAGGCAACTTGTCAATCATTCACCCTTTTGCTTTCAGATTCATTCTTTTACCTCTTCCTACAAACTACATTTCCCAGGCTATCTTGCAGAGTGACTTTGGACTAGTTTCTGCTATCAGCAGGCATGAAAGGAAGGAGTGAAGGGGAGGAGATACGAGGGTTGTACCCAGGCGCCTGCTTCAGCTTTGTCTGTAGCAGGAGCTGTGCATCTTTTATGGTTCCTTCTCGCTGTGGGTACACTGATCTCAAAGACCTTGTATCATCTCCTTTCTTTGTTTTTCCAGCTTCCTGCTATTGCTAATCTCTGGCCTATCTCACCATCTCCTTTCTGGCTTTTTTTTTTTTTTTGCAATTAAATCATATTTATGTCTATGTATCTGTTAAATTTCTTCTATTGAACTGTCTCACATGGGCTGTTTTCCTGACCAGATCCTGACCCATATGGGTAAGCATCACTAGTAGTTGGCATAGTTTGCCAAGAACTAGACACAGCATTCTAAAATGATTCTCTTTTTGGGAGTATTACTTAGTACCATAAATGTAGATGATCTGGGTTCAAGCTGAATGACAGTACAATTAGCAGCATTAGGCTGAAGTATGTGTTCATCAAAACTGAGGTCAGTGGGCAAGGGGTGTAGCTCAGTGGCTTAGTGGTAGAGCACTTGGCTAGCATGCATGAGCCTCTGGGTTCATTCCCCAGTACCACACACACATGCACACAAAAAGGATGCGAATGTTGCTCCGTGGTAGAGCTCTTGTCTAGCCTTGGTTCAATCCCTAATATTGCAAAAACAAACAAACAAAAATGTGGAAGACAACATAAGGACTCTAAAGGTTTTTTTGTTTTCTTTTTAAAAGTGGTGGCTCAGCGGTTATGGTGCTTGCCTGGCATGCACAAGGACACAGATTCAAACCCCACCCAATACCATGTACACAATGAAGCGTTGGAGCAGTGAAAGCCACATAAAAACTAAATAAAATTTGATTCTCCCTGTCTCTTTCTCACTGTCCCTTTCTCTTAAAAAAAAATAGAGAAAGTGAGAGAATTTTTTTAAGAGAAAGAGGGACAGTGAGACAGAGAGAGAGAGAGAGAGACAGAGACTGAGAGAGAAAGAGAGAATCAATTTTATTTAGTTTTCATTTGGCTTTCATTGCTCCAATACTTTGTTGTGTATGTGGTGCTGGGATTTGAATCCGTGTCCTTGTGTGTGTCAGTCAAGCACTCAAACTGCTGAGCCACCACTCCAGCCTAAGTCTGAAGGTTTTGACAATCTAAAACAATGTATCTGAAGTATCTAAAACAACAGAAGAGAGGAAACTGCAAAATTGTACACTTAGGTTAAAATACCAACTTTAAAAAGGGATAGCTGGGGCTGGAGCGGTGGCTCAGCGGTTTCTGCGCTTGCCTGGCAACCACGAGGACCCAGGTTTAAACCCCAGCACCACGTACACAACTGAGTGTTGGAGCAACTAAGGCCATGTGAAAAATTAAATAAAGTTGTTTCTCTCCTTCTCTGTCTCTCTCACTGTCCCTCTCTCTTAAAAAAAAAAAAGAAAAAAAGGATAGCTGACTTAACTGTTGTTGATATAAAGAAGGATAAAATATTTCAGTTTATTTTTTAAGAGAGGGACAGCGAGAGAGGGAAGGAGAAGGAATCAATTTTATTTAGTTTTTCCAATGGCTTTCGTTGCTCCGAGACTTTGCTGTGTACATGGTGCTGGGGTTTGAACTCGAGTACTTGCGCATGCCAGGCAAGCGCTATATCCGCTGAGCCATTGATCCAGCCCTTCAGTTGATTTTAAATACTTGTGAATAAACAACATGGAGAATTGCATGAAAACTCACATACTGGAGAAAAACACTAGACTCTGGAGTTAGCCTTCCTGGGTTCAAATCCCAGCGTTGCTATTTATTTAAGTTGAATGACATTAGCAAACATTTTAGTTCTTTGTGCCTGGGTTTATCCATGCATAAGTTGGGGATGATGGAAACAGGGGGAACCTTGCCTAGGATATCTGGAGACATAGGGAGGGGGACAGGTAGGGGGGAGGGATTAGGAAGGACATCTAGGAGACTGGAGGGAGGGAGTATGGAGGAATCAACTCAGAAGGAGATCTTTAACCTCCACTAGAAGTCAATTTAACACAGGGGTTCATTTGGGGAAAACAGAACCATGGGGAACCCAAGGGGGGAGACCATTACATGGCATCAGCCTTGGCTAACTATGTAAATATACATTTGTTCTTGATTGTTTGATAATGATTCCCCCTCAATTGTAAGTCCGTATTCAACTAATTAAAAAAAGTCTAAAAAAAAAAGATGGGGATGATGATAATATGTTTATTACCTATTTCTGTATACTAAATTACTCCAAACTTAGTGGCTTAAAATCATGAACATTTATTTTCTCATAGGTTTTGTGGGTCAGCAGTTCAGAAGCAGCATAGCTGGGTGATTTTGGCTTAGTTGAAGTCATCTAAAGGTTTGACTGGGGCTGGAAAATCCATCACCAAAATGACTCACTCACATGCTTGGCAACTAAGAATTAGCTATTGGCAGGAAGACCCAGGCCCTCTCCAAGTGCTCATCTCCACAGTGAGTGCCTTCATCTCTCATGACATGGCAGCTGGCTTCCCCTAGAAAGATCAATCCAAAAGAAAGAAAGGGCTGGGGATGTAGCTCAGTGGTATAGCACTTACCTAGAATGTGCGAGGCCCTGGGTTCAATCCCCTGCACTGCAAATAAAACAAAACAAAACTTTAAATCAAAGAGAGCAAAATGGAAGTCACAATGCTTTTAATATCTAGTGTCAGAAATCATACTCTGCCATTTCTACAATATCCCTTTAATTACAAAGGTCAACCTTCTGCATTGCAGAAGAGCACATAAGAGCACAGAAATCCCAGTGACTCAGGAGGCTAAGGCAGGAGGATCTCAAGTTCAAACCCAGTCTCAGAAAATTAGCGAGGCTCTAAGCAACTTAGGGAGACCCTGTCTCAAAAAAAAATTAAAAAAAGAACTCAGTGGTTAAGTGCCCCTGGGTTCAATCCCTAGTACCAAAAAAAAAAAAAAAAAAAAAAAAAGGCACAGATATTAAGAGATAAGGGGTCACTGTGATCCATCCTGAAGGCTCCCTACCATAGTTCACCCTCTAGTCCCCAAATATGTATGTCCTTCATATTTGCGAATTCACTTAACTCTCCTGAGGCACCCAAAAGTTTCATCCCTTAATTATATCAGCTTGAAGTCCAGAATCTTGTTTAAAATAGATTCAGGGAACTGGCCTAGTGGGCATGAAGATCTGGATTCAACCCCAGTACCACAACAAAATAAGACAAAACAATAGGTCCAGATACAGATGAGGCTCTTCTGGACTAGTTCCTTAAGTACAGCAGCTCCTTGATACAGTTCCTATTGATCTGAAGACCTGTGAAATAGAGAAGTCATATTCCCTGTTCCTACCCATCACCATGTAATGACGAGATGTGGGGCAAGCATAGGATGACATCTACAAATATCCCTGTTTGAAAAAATGGGAAAATTGATATGCAAAAGACTCACCAGTCCATAGAAATTCTAAAATCAAGCAGAGCACAGGTTGGACATTCCTTGATTAGAACTCAGCTTAAGCGTAATTTCCCTTAGCTCTTGATTCCACATTCAGGTGCTTTATTTTCTGCCCTCTGAGTCAAAATTTCTTTTTCCATAAAAGACAGCCCATGCTTGTAGTTGTGTGGTTTTCTCAGCCTGCTCTTTGGTGTAGAAATTTGGAAGTAAAAAGTCCTCTTCTCATTTTTTATTGTTTTTGTCCCTTTCAATCCAAGCTTGTCGTTCTTCTGCCAATAGAATTCTCATAAAACTTTTGTGGATCTCCAGTGAATCATATTGGGAGCTCACTCCATTAGACAAAAGTTATAAACACAAATCTCTTCGAGATACATTTTTCTGTATGTTGGGTTTCATGTGAAACTGTTGAAGGACAACAATGGTTAGCTTCTCCTTCTTCTTTTTGTGGGGTTGGGGATCCAATTCAGTACCTTGTGCATGCAGAGCACATAGCTATCCCTGAGCCACATCCCCAGCCCTGTTCACCTTCTTTTTTTTTTTTTTTTTAAAGAGAGAGAGGACAGTGAGAGAGAGAGAGAGAGAGAGACAGAATCAATTTTTATTGAGTTTTTCACATGGCTTTCATTGCACTGACACTTAGTTGTGTATGTGGGTATGTGAACTCATGTACTTGTGCATGCCAGGCAAGTGCCATAACCACTGAGCGATCTCTTCAGCCCTCTGTTCACCTTCTTAAAAGTTCTATTGTTTAACTGAATTACTTTCTGGGTATCACCTCAGATCCTTCTTAGGACATCTTCTTCTCCTACTTCTCTCCCTCTCCCTCTTCCTTCTTCTCCTGCTTCTTCTTCTTCTTCTTTTAAAAAACTTTTTGGTATCAGAGATTGAGCCCAGGGTGCTTAACCACTGAGCCACATCCCCAGCCATTTTTACATTTTATTGTGAGATAGTATCTCCCTAAGTTGCTCAGGGCCTCACTAAGTTGCTGAGGCTGGCTTTGAACTTGTGATCCTTATGTCTCAACCTCCTGAGTCCATGCCTAGTTTCTTTTTTAGTTTTTTTTTTTTTTTTTTTTTTGGTAAGAGAGGGACAGTGAGAGAGAGAGAGAGAGAGAGAGAGAGAAGGAGAGAAAGAGAGAGAGGGGAAAAGAGAATCAATTTTATTTAGTTTTCATGTGGCTTTCGTTGCTCTGACACTTCCTTGTGTACATGATGCTGGGGTTTGAACCTGTGTCCTGGCACATGCCAGGCAAGTGCTCAAATCACTGAGTCACCACTCCAGCCCCCTCCTTCTTAGATTTTAACAAAGAATGCTATAGGCAATCTTGGCTTCATCTTTATGCTATCTGTTTTTCGAAATTCCAGAAGCCATTTTAAATTTTAGCATAATTTGTAATCTAGAGAGACTGAGAATTTAAAGATCCAATACTTTCTTTCCTTTTTTTGTTTTGTTTAGCTGGCTCCTTTTAACCTTTTAAACAGTATCCACCCTACCCTCAGCTTATCTACCTCTTCTCATACTTTACTGTAAGCAGCAATAAAGAAACCAGGTGTCATCTTCAACACTGATTGAAAATCTAATTTCTATTTTCCATTCAATAGCTACATTTTTTTACTTTCCACATTTCTACAGCGTAACTACTGAAGCTAAACTTAACTATGTAAAGATCCTCTTTCTTACAGCTTCAAAAACACTTCCTCCCTTTCATTTAAGTTGTCGTTGGCAGCCTCTTTAAAGGCCATCATGGTTCTACTAGTTACTTTAAGGCCTTTGAGACTTTCAGTAACACCCTTCTCAAAGTCTTTCCAGCTTCTGGCCTTTGCCTGATTGCAAAGTAAGTTTTACATTTGAAGTTTGTCATAGCAGCACTCTGCTCCCAAATTTACATTAGTTATCTGTTGCTGAATAACAAATTGCCCCACAAGTTCAGCAGTTTTTAAATTTATTTTTGCACCACAGGGGATGGAGCCCAGGGACTGTCTACACCTGAGCTCCATTTCCAGCCCTTTGTATTTTTTTTATTTTGAATCTGGGTCTTGCTAAGTTGCCCTGTCTGGCCTCAAATTTGTGATCCTCCTGCCTTGGGGTCGCAAATATCTGGGATTACAGGCATGCACCATTGTGCCTGGGTTAATGCTTATTACTCTCAGAAGTCACATAGTGCCACTTCTGCCAGATTCTATTAGAAAGAGGTCAGCAAGTCCAGCCCACATTCAAGATGAATTAGCTTTCTCCTTTTGAAGAGAGGACTATCAAAGAATTAGTGGCTTGGCACTCGGTAAGCATTATATAACAGTTAGTAGTGATTGTTCCACTGATCAGACTATATGGAACGATTGAATTAATAATAACGAGCATCACACTGTGCTAAAAGGGCCTCTCTTTCCTCAGTTCCACTCCAAAGACTTCCTATTTTGGTCAGGAAGAGCCACAGTCTTCAATGAGTCACAAGGTACTAAGGATCAGGCCTTCTTACTGCTCTGATCTCCTCTCTTGCGGTTCTCTTCCTCGCACATTCTGTTCCAGCCATGCTACCTTATTTGAAGGCTTTAATCTGGCAGGCATGCTCTTACCTCAGGGTCGTGGCATACACTGTTACTTTTGCTTAGAGTATTCTCCTTCCTGAGAGCAATCTGGCTTGTTCCCTCATAACTTTGGTGTGTTAGTGGGGCCTTCCCTGGCTATACTATCTGAAATTACACCTCCAGTACTTTCTATAACCCTTCTTCAACTAATAGTACTTGTCACTATCCACTATACTTTATGTTTTACCCATTTATCACATTTACTGCCTACTCCTCTCACAAGAATGTAAGTTCCATGAGGATAGGGATCTATTTGTTTACTTTTGTGTCCGCAGTACCAAAAATAACATCTGGCACCCCTGGGTACTCAAGAAATGCTTTTAGGGGCTGAGGCGGCTGGCTCAGTGGTTATGGTGCTTGCCCGGCACTTAGTACACAACTAAGTGTCAGAGCAACAAAAGCCATGTGAAAAACTCAATAAAAATTGATTCTGTTGGGGCTGGAGCGGTGGCTCAGCGGTTTCGGTGCTTGCCTGGCAAGCATGAGGATCTGGGTTCACAACCCCAGCACCATGTACACAACTAAGTGTTGGAACAACTAAGGCCATGTGAAAAACTAAATAAGGTTGTTTCTCTCTTTCTCTGTCTCTCTCACTGTTCCTCTCTCTTAAAAAAAAAAAGCTCTTATAAAAAAAAATGACTCGCTCTCTCTCACTGTCTTCTCTTAAAAAAAGAAAACAAAACAAAACAAAACAAAAGAAATGCTTTTGTGTGGGGGATCATGGTGCTGAGGATCAAACCCAGGGCCTAGCATATGTTAGGCAAGCTCTCTACCACTGAGCTACATCCCCAGCTTATTTTAAAATATTTTATTTTGAGACAACGCTGGCTCTTTAAACTTGCCATCCTCCTGCCTTAATCTCCTGAGTGGCTGTGAGTACAGGCGTGCACCACTGTATCCAGCAAAAAAATGCTTATTGAATGAACGGATGAATCAGTGACTGCTCATCACCGACATCACATAGATGATGTCTTTTAATCCACTCAACTATCCTTCATGTTATTATTTGTACTTTAAAGATGAGGAAACTGAAGCTCAAGTTGGATAAACAATTTGTGGAAGGTTTCCCTAGCAGGAAGTGGTAAAGACTGGATTGAAACCCAGATTGTATCATTCCTAATCAAGTATGTTCTACAGCCTCCCCATGCACTGGAAGAAGCCACTCTTTAAAAGATTAGTAAAATGAAATACGTAACCCAGAGGAAGGTGACAGGATGTTGAGGGGTATCTGAGCCATATCATATGAAAAGTTATTTATGGAACCAAAAAGGTTTTTCAGTAAAGAAATAATAGAATTCATGAAAACTATACATTCAAATATTTGATGAGCTGTATGTAATGTAAAATAAGAATTTGCTTATTCTGTATAATTTGAAGGACAGAAACTGGAAGTAACAGAGCAAGTGAATAAGGTCAGGGCTGGGGAGGCAGCCCAGTGGTGCAGTGTTCATATGCAAGGCCACGGAGTCCATGGAGATGAAGGAGGGGAAGGAAGAAGGTCAGTTAACTCCCTGTGGAGCTACAGAGGCTGGGACCTTCAGTTTTCCTTGACAACTCTTGACTTGGGGAATGGGAACTTCCTGAAGTAAGTTATGTTATATGCTAAAATGAAACCAAAGAAAGTTCAGGCTGAGAAAAGTCCCTGGGGTTGGAAGAAAGGGGTCATGAAAGCCTTTTAGGAAGCAGTTTCAGTAAAGCCTGGTGGTTTGTTTTTGTTTTTACTTCAATACTGGAGATTGAACCCAGGGGTGCCCTACCCCTGAGCTAAAACCCAGACTTTTAAAATTTTTTTTTAAAAATTTGAGACAGGGGGCTGGAGTGGTGGCTCAGCGGTTATGGCGCTTGCCTGGCAAGTGAGAGGACGCGAGTTCAAACCCCAGCAGCACGTTCGCAACCAAGTGTCTGAGGAATGAAGGTCACATGAAAAACTAAATCAAGATTGCTTCTCTCTTAAAAAAAAAAAAAAATGAGACAGGGTCTAAATTGTCCATGCTGGCCTTGAACTTATAATCTTTCTGCTTGGGATTATAAAGCACACCACTGTGCTCGGAAAATTCCTGGGTAGCAGACGAAGAGGTTGGATTAAAAACAAAAGACAAGTGAAGGAATATAGACAGCTCTAAAAATAAACTTTGGCTTGAGAGAATAGGAAAAAATGGAGAGAAATTAAGTAGTGTCCAGGAGAGAGCTTTTCACAATAGGGGAACATGGAGTCAAAGACACTACCATATGGTTATGGGAGATAGATTGTGCTCTGGAAAAGAATGAGAAACAGTTTAAGTTTTAAGTCCCTGGTATATTATGAAATTAAGAAATATTAAGATGAGCTGGGTGTGATGGCTCATGCCTGTAATCCCAGCAACTCAGGAGGCGAAGGCAGAAGGATCTCAAGTTCAAAGCAAGCCTCATCAACTTAGGCCCTAAGCAAGTTAGCAAGATCCTGTCTCAAAATAAAATATAAAAAGGAGAAGAAGGAGGAGGAGGAGGAGGAGAAGGAGAAGGAGGGGAAGGGGAAATAAGAAGAGGAAGAGGAGAAAGAGGAGGAGGAAGGAGAAGGGGAGGAGAAGAAAAGAGATATTAAGATGTTTTTAGAAATACTTGGTATAGAGTGGTTCCATTACCTTGAGCAGCTGAGGTGGTCTGGGGTTCTGCTATGTGGTACTGAACCCAGAGTGCTTAACCACTGAGCAACATTCCCTGGCCTTACGTTTTTATTTTGAGACAAGGTCTTGCTAAGTTACTGAGGCTGGCCATGAACTTGGGATCCTCCTGCCTCAGCCTCTCAAGTTGCTGCAGTTACAGAATTTCAAAACAGCTGACAGTTCTGAAGCAGTTCCGAATTTTGAAGAGATGTTTGTGAATAGATTCACAGAAAATGACAAAGAATACCACGAATACTTGAAATGCCTTCCTGAAACCCCTCCAATTATTGAGGAATGGTCTAGCAGAGCTGGTGGGAACCAAAGGAATAGAGGGAATCGGCTGCAATGTAACAGACTGTTTAGAGGCAAGGATAGCAGACGGGGATGGCCAAGTGACAATGGATCAAATCAGTGGCATGGACGGTCCTGGGATAACAATTACCTCCCATAACACAGACAAGAACCTTACCATCCACCCCAATATGGACAATATGGTTACAACCAGCGGCCTTTCTATGGCGGTTACTCCTAATAGAAATGTCGGCATCTTTTAGTAAAACCATTTTTTGTTGAATATGACAAAAGTTTGTGTGTCTTCCCTTTGTCATAGGTTTCCATCCATTTAGAGAATGGGTTATTATTTTTTGGAATTTGAGACTTTAAAAAATACATCTAAGTGGAGAGATTTGATGGTTGCTGAGAATAAATACTCCCCTAAAAATATTGTGGATTGGGGCTGGAGTGTTAGCTCAGTGATTATGGCACTTGCCTGGCATGTGCAAAGATGTTAGTTCATACACCAGCACCATGTACACATTGGAGCAATGAAGGCTACATGAAAAACTAAATTAAAAAAAATTTTTTTGATTCTTTCCCTCTCTCTTTAAAAAAAAATCATTGTGGATTATATTCCTTGATTTTTACCTCACATGATTCTTTGATTCTTGTTTCGTAACTTAATAGTGCTTTGATTTGGTATGTTTTTCCTTGTTTGACCTCCAAAAGTTCTGTCTTTAACACAGAAATAAAAACTTCAAAATAGAAAAAAAAATACTTGGTATATTTAAAATACTTAACCAATGAAAAAATTTTAGGGGCTGAAGTGGTGGCTCAGCAGTTGGAGCGCTTGCCTGTCAACATCTACAGGAACTGGGACATCAGGGTTTCTCCTGGCTCTGGACTGGGAAAGAAAATATGAGGTTGCTTGCTGCAGGCTGGAGACCCCCGTGCCGCATGAGTTTGATCTCCAAAGATCTCTGGGAAGCGGGGGGAAGAAAGGTGTCATTTTTAGATAAAGGGGACAAGAGGCTTGCTTACCTTGCCCCCAGGAGTTCTTGGGTAGCATTCTGTAGTCTTAGAGTCTCACCTAGATTCCCACCCTGGGGTCTGAGACAAGCATCCTAGAGTGATCAATGTCTGAGGCATCCACAGGGGGGCAGTGTGGCAACTCGGAAGAGCTCTGAAGCGAGGGAGCAAAAGGGCCTCCCTTTCTCCGCCCCCCCAAACCCTTGACTTCCTCTCCCCTCCTCGAGTTAGTGAGTGAGGGCTGCCCACCAACATCCCCCCCGCCACCCGCACAGGGACACCCACGGAAACTCCTTTTCCTCTTTGCAAGTGGTAATGCTAAGAACGGTTTGTCGGGCTGTCTCGCCCAGAGTCCCACCCCTTTAAGTACAGGTATTCGGTGTGGAAACACGAAAAGCGGAAGGGTTAGGTTGGTGCAACCCTGGGGTGGTGGTGGTGGGGTTACCCTACCTCTGTCAGTTCTCCTGGTCCGGCTTGCAGTTCCAACGCTCAGCACCAGGAGGCGCTACCACCCTGCCTAGATGGCTTCTGCTGTAGAGCGTGGTGGGCCGAGGCAGAGTGGAATGGGTGTTCCTCTGGATCCCCTCCCTGGCTTTCCACTGCTTAGAACTTATGCAAGGATAGGGAGGTAGAGCAGTAGTAGAGGGATTGCCTAGGAAGACCCTGGGTTTGATTTCCGGAGACACACACACTCACCTACCTTATATGCGGTCTTGTGCATGGGTGATTTGGGGGCACCTCTGGAGCACAGGTCAGTAAAGTGGAGGAAGGAGTTTAGAGATATCTGAACATAGAGTGTGAGAAAGGAACAGGAAAGAGAACCCTCCCTGGTGGGCACTCCAGATCTGGGTACAGGCTGGGCTGGTGGTGCTGGGGTGCAACCTGAAGTCTTGGTGTTTCCGGAAGAGCTGGGTCAACACAACTGGATATTGACTACTCGCAGATTAAGGACAGGTTGGGGATTGAACTCAGGGCCTCACACATGCTAGGTAAGTGCTCAGTCCCTGAGCTACAACCTCAGCCTTTTTCATTTTTTATTTTGAGACAGGGTCTTAGTAAGTTGCTTAGTGCCTTGCTTGATTGCTGAGGCTGGCCTAGAACTTGCAATCCTCCTGCCTCCACCCTCCGAATCACTGGGATTACAGGTGTGTGCCACCATGCCCAGCACTCCAGCCTTTTCCTATTTTTTATTCTATTTTAAGTTTCCCAGTCTGCTCTGGAACTTGTGATCCTCCTGCCTCACCTCTGGAGTAGCTGGGATTACAGGTGTGTGCCCATGCCCAATCTTTTTCTTTTTTAAAACCTTTTGAATATCAAGGTAAGATATATAGTAACATTCACAAGGTTCTTGCAGTCTAAATGTACATCTCTGTGATAGTTTAGCTTACATGTTCAGTGCTTAATTACACACAATACTTCTGTACGTATGTATATAACACTTTCGTAATCACAGCTGACATTGCACTCTTGTGTATGTCGCAACTACTGCTGGCAATTCAGTTTAGCAAACTTTTATTGAGTGCCTGGAGTGTGCCTAGCACTATCTTACCCTTGAGTAAGAAAAGTGGAGGCAGAACATGTTTGTCAGAGGCTGTGATGGGGTCAGTGTTGTGAGCAGAAGTTCCTTGACAGAGCTCTGCCATCAGCGTCTGGTAAAGGAGAGGAACAGCTGTGTGATCTAATCTCAGTGCCCATCACTTTGGGATTCAAAGCAGAAAGAATTGTCTGTCATGTCTCAATATACTAACTCAGAGACCTGCAGATACATTATTGGATCCAGGATATATCAGCAGGGCAGCCATGCTCCTGGCCCAGACAAGGAGAGCATTCCGGGAACTGATCTTCTCTAGTCCAGTGCTTCAAGTCTCTGGGAGTTGGGTGAAGGGTGACTTTGACCACAGAGAAAAAAAGTGAGCAAGCAGGATGTGACCCACATCACGGCAACTCCCAGACCAGGCTGGCCCCTGAGTCAATGAGCTACTTCAGGCACTCAAAGGAAGCCCTTCCGCCCATTCACTACAGTGTCACCTCCTCTTCTGTCTGCTCTTCTGTCCTTCCCTTCACAGGTGTGAGTCTTTGTGGGCAGGGAACTGGTCTCCTCCTCCTCTACACCATGAGGGCCATGTGGCTGAGGAATCTGGGATTTTGTGGGGAACTGGCTTCAGCATGGAGGCAGAAGTAGCTATTCCCTGGGGATGAGATGATAGCCTGGCCTGGGGTGTCCCATGATCCCACTGTGGAACCCCTGGGGCTGGGCCTGATGGCAGGGAAGGACACAGAGGGCTGGGCCTGGCTGGGGAAGGCTGGCCTGGAAGGAGCTGAGCCATCGGCAGTGGGCCAGGGTGGAAAGTATGTGTGTGAGCTCATTTGGAAGGTGGCTGCTGGCCAGTCAGGCCTTCCAGGCCCTGGCTGCCTAGCCCCCTCACAGGCTGCTTCTGCATCTCCCCAGTCTCCGAAGATTGTCTTGAGGGAGAAAGCAGAAACCCCCAGGGATGGGCTAGTGGTGCCCACTGAAGGAGGTGAATTTGGATATGGGAGTGGGTAGGAAGTGGGTACAGGGCTACAGGACAACAGAGAATCCTTGGCTGGGGTTTCCTTGGGGCCTTAGGGAATGAATCCATCCCCAGAACGTCTCTGCCTCCCCCAGGCCTTTGAGGACAGCCATTCACCATCCCCCCTTCCCCTGGCTGCTGTCATGGTCTCCTCAGAGTCTTGGTGCCCCTTCTTTCTCTCAGAGTGTCTGTTCCTGCTCCTGAGAAGAGAGGTGATAGAGGTCCTGAGGAATAACCCTTTTCCCCTGCATGCCTGCTTCCTATATGGAAGCTGCTACTTAAATGGGCCTGCATACACTGACAGATTCTCCAGACCACATCGCCACGAAGATATCTATCTACCTACCTAGGGTCCACACTAGAAGAGACACCAAAGAGGCACTGTCAGAATTTGATTGCACCGGGGAAAGAAGAAAAAAAAAATCAGATATGGGATTAAAATTTGGACTCCTGGAGGGCCTAGAGCAGTGGTTCAATGGTTATGGCACTTGCCTGGCATGTGCTAGGACCTGGGTTCGAACCCCAGCACCACATACACAGCTAACTGTTGGAGCAATAAAAACCAGATGAAAAACTAAATAAAACTGATTCTCTTTCTCACTCACTGTCCCTTTCTCTCTTTAAAAAAAAAAATTGGACTAGTGGGGCTGGAGTGGTGGTAGCTCAGTGGTTACAGCGCTTGGCTGGCTATAACCTGGCTGGCAAGGACCTGAGTTCTTACTCCAGCACCACATACATAGCAAAGTGTGGGAGCAACAAAAGCCACATAAAAAACTAAATAAAATCAATTCTCTGTTTCTCTCTTTCACTGTCCCTCTCTCTCTAAAAAAAAAAATTTTTTTTTTGACTAGTAAGCTGTAATCTTGAGCAAGTAATTAATCTTTCTGGGCCTCAGTTTCTTCACCTGTAAAATGGGGGCCATGTGAGTGCCTGCATTGCTATGTTGTGGTAGCTCACCCTTTGCTGGGAATTCAAGGTACATATAGAAGAGAAAGAGAAGGCTGGCAGGCCTGTCAGCTTGGAGAGGGGGTCCTGAGCGAAGGACAACAGAGGACCATCAGGGCTAGTCAGATTGTATGTGGGTGAGAGCACCCTCTGCCTGGTCCTCTAGTCTCCAGAGGGTGCAGCCCTCTTAGAACTTTCTTTCTCAGTCCGCTGACCCAGCGCCTGGCTGGCAGCCCTGGAGGCATGGGCCCAGCTGATGGGCAGGAGCCTTGGAGAAGGGGAGGAGATGACAAGGGGCCTCCTCCAAATGTGTGGGGTGCAATAGTGGGAAGAGTACTGCTTCTCTTGGGCCCTTGCCCCCAGTCCAGCATCTCTCTAGACCTGTTTCCACAGGTTCTGCCCAAACCTCCCTGCAGATTCCCTTTGGCTCCCTCCTGGCTGCTGTAATTCACATGTGCTGCTTTCGAATAAAGGAACTTGGAACCACAGAAACTGGGTCAGGCCCAATGGACAGATCAGCCAGCGAGAGCAGAGTTTGCAGGTCCGGGGAGCCACGGGGCCCTCTGCCTCCCCTCACTCTGGCCTGACTCAGTGGTTCACTCAACTGGGGCCTTGTGATTACTCAGGAACCTCCCTGGGTCACTGGAGAGCCTCACAGGGGTGGGTCAGGCAGGCCCAAGCACGTCAGAGGCACGGGACCCTGTAGCCTCCACCCTGCTATCTGCTGGTGAAGTCTTCTCCTTTGTCTGTGGTCCTTCATTCTCATTTTCCCCCCTTGGCTTCAGAGAGCATCTTGTGATTTCAGAATCATGGCCAAACAATTTCCTCGTGATGGGGAAACCGCACTCCAGCCGGGAGCCCTAGGCTCCCCCTCTTCTTCCCTCTGGCAGTCTCCCCTCCCCCAGCTCCTTCACTGGCTCCAGCTGTGTTTTGCAGAACTCCCACTGGATAACATCTGTAATTACCTCCAGATGTGAACCATGAAAACACAAAAGGGCCATGAGCTCATCTTTGAGTTCCTTGCCACACACACGGACCCCACCACCCTCAAATGCCCCTGACTTCCCTATGCCCCCTTCTTCTGATCCCTAACCCCTCCGGTGAGGATGGCAAGGAGGAGGTGTCCAGCTCCACCAAGACACACAAGCCCTGCCAAACAGCTGTTGGCAGGAGAGGCACAGGAGGCCAGGCATAGGGTCAGGGTTCCTGGCTGGCAGGAAGGTGGGGTACCCCTTCTGCCAAAGTAATCACAACAAGAAGCCCTGAATAGCAGCTGGATGGAGGATTAGGGTAGGTGGGGCCAAGGTTCTTCAAGGCAGGGTGTGGAGGGACCCTGGGCTGGAGCCCGGTGGGCTGGGCCGAGGCAGGAAGGGAAGGCGGTGAAGAAAGGGGGCTGCTCTCTTCCAGCTGAGCTGACTCAGCAACTGGGCTGATTTCTCCTTTCAGGCTGGATTTGGAGGAAGGGCGGGTGGACAGCCTGGGAACCCTGTCTGGGGTAGCAGTTTCTAAGGAAAGAGGAAACAAAGCCTTGTTATTCTGCCCTTCCAACCTGACCATCCTGACTCTCCTGGGCTACTGAGGGGAGGTCGGTTTTTCCAGAGACAGACTGCTCCTAAGAGGCCATGGGGCAACCTCTTTCCCTCTTTCTTCATCTTCTGTCCCAGCAGTGGAGGCCCAGGCTCAGAAAAGCCTTAGGTCCTGGGGCCTCCACTGAGCCTGGTCAAATACGATCATGGGAATATCCCTGTTGCAAGCAGACGCACGAGGAAACTGAGGGACTGTGGCCAGATCACACGACAGGGTAATGCAATTTAGGAAGATTTTCCAAGTGGCCTCAGCTCGACCACTTCCTCTTGTCTTTGGCTGCCTTAAGTCTCAAAGGTAACCTTTTAAGGCAGGTTGGGGGAGACCAGCTGGACTCTGTCAACCACTCTCCAGCCCCCAGAGAGGTAGGCCCTGCTCCCCAACTCTGGCCCTTGAATCCCATTAGTCCACTAAGAATAAACATATTCTTATGAAAAATACCAAATTCCATCTCATGGAAAACACTGCTTATGATGCCCACTCTCCTTTCCATACCCGCTCAACCACATCCCATTCACCCCTATATAGAACTACAGCCACACAAAGAATGTGAAACACAGTTTATTCTTTGTGGAAAGGTTGAACAAGGTCAAAAATGTCCTTAGAGGGCACTGACCCAGCCCCGCCCTGCAGGTTCCTGGGGTCTGATGCCTCTGCCCCCCACCCCCACCCCCCATGCCCCTTGTTAACAAAAAGGAACGATTTGAATGGAGTTCATATATAATAATTATAATAAAAATATACATTAAACAAAATTAAAAAAAAAAACAAACAAGACAGAAATTTAGCCGAACTGCCAGCACCGTTCACCCCATTTCCCCTACCCCTATCCCCACCTCCCTGACATCCCTCTCCTCTAGCTCCTCCACAAGGTGTTCTCCCAAAAGTCCCCAGTACCATGACTGCCTTTGGTGGCCAAAGGAGACTTAAAATGGGTGGGCTGGGTGGGAGAGGGAGGACAGGACACCAATCAGATGGGCTGAGGAGTGTGGGCGTCAGGGAGGCCAGGGACTAACTCCATGGAGCAGCACCCAGGCACCTGCCCCTCATTGGGGTATGAGGCAGCCTGAGTGCTTCCAGGCCTCGGGAAACCTCCTCTGGTCCCACAAATAGGCAGCCTCTCTCCATAAGGCCCCTAATTCCCCAGTTCCTTTATGTTATGCTTGCCCTTTTTGCTCCTGTTTCTTGGCTTCCTGCCTATCCCCTCCATACTATCTGGCCAGCAAGGAAGGGGACAAAGAGGAGCCAGTGTGCCTTCCTCAGGACCCTTCCGGAGAGCTCCAATAAAATGTGCCTTTCCCTGGTACCACAGCCCACCTTGTGGTGCCCCTGTGGCCCGACCGGCCCCCAACCATCCACTGCTGCCGTACGTCATTTCCTGTCCCCCTCTGACTCTGCCCTTGGGTCCCAGCCCCAGCTGCCTGCATTTGAAGAAGGTTCTTCTTACCCAGGGCTGCAGACCTGGGTGTCTCTCCTTGGCCCCACTCCAACCTGGGGTACACCTCCTGGTTTCAGCTCTTCCAACCTTGAAATCCCATTCAAGGCTGACATTTGAGAGAGGGTTAGGGCTGCCAAGGACTTCTTCAGCCCCAATTTAGTCCTTAATGGCTCAGGCTCTTTCTTTGGAAGTTCTCCAGGGTAGGTGGGGCAGAGGCAGATCTTTGTGGGGGGAGGAACTTGACTGACCAAGCCACTAAGACCCTCTCTGAGTTCTCCTCTTGAGGTGTCAGGTGGCAAAGCAATCCCACCTTCTCACACTCTCAGGGCCTCTGCCTTACAACAAGATTAGATTCCTTTTAGCCAAAGAGTGGTGGGAGGCTGCCAGTTGGGTACACCTGGGGCTTGTGGGGCTGGAGTGCCCAGAGCCTCCTGAGGTCAGAGTTCAGAGGTTTAAGGTATGTCAGGGGATGGAAAAGGAGCAGATGGCCTCATCTGACCTTTGCCAGTGAGGACTGAGGGTCCTGCCTTCAAGTGCAGAGCCCCACGACATTCAGAAGGGGCCAAACACACACCAAGCTACAGGGTTCCCCTGAGGGCCAGAGGCTGGAAGGGACCACCCTCCTGCTCAGCCCTCAGGGGACCCATCTAGGGAAGAAGCAATGCCAGGGTTAAGGGAGGGAGAGGCCAGTCAGGGGACAGAGAAGGGAGGCTGGAGGAAGGGGGCTCAGGATGAGTGGGAACAGCCCACCCCCCACCACCTGCTGCCACTGACCCTCGGAGGCAAAGTCTCTGTGGTAGGAGTAGGTGGGCTGGCGGTGGGGGTCAGACCTTGTCCAGCAGGGAACGCTGGCAGTAGAGCAGTCGCTTGGGCGTCCCATGGCGTCTGAAGAAGAAGACGGCGAGGCCCACTGCCAGCACCAGAAGCAGCAGCAACACAGGCAGCACCACAGCAGCTGCGCTCACCGCCCCGCTGCCCTCCTCATCGACCTCGATGATGATCACCTCTGTCTCTTCCTCAGTCCCCTCATCTGGCCGGCCCCCTGATGGGCAGCCCATCCAGTCCCTCAGGGCCGACTTGGGGTAGCCTGGCTCTACCTTCAGCTTCTGGTTGTTGAATTTCCAGTATTTGTTCCCTTTGTAGAAGTAAGTGAAGACTGGAGGGGTCACCAAGAAGAAGGAAAGATAAGGGGCAGGGTGGAAAGGTACCGAAGGAGGAGAACAGAAGGAAGTTCAGTTAGTGCGACAACCAGCTGAGCTCACTAACCTTTCTGAGCATCAGTTTCCTCAGCTGTAAAATGGGGGCAATGATACTACTAGGTTGGGAGAGGGTCAGGGCCCATCTGGCCTAGTCCCTGGCACACAGCAAGGGCTGCCCCTTACTATCCTCATTGTTTTCCCATGATGCTGTCTTCCTCCCCAATCTATTTCCACCCTCGTCTCACAGACACCTTCCCTTGTCCCACTCACCTTCATCGCTGCCCATGAATGACCCTCTCGGAGACTCAGGGATTCCTTCCCAGACTTTGATGTTTTTGGGGTACTCGCTGTCCACTGCCCTGAACTCCTCATTGAAACGGTAGTACCTGGGGGAGGGGAAGGGAAGTGGTTGGACATGGCATGTCCTCAGAGTGTAGCAGGACTCAGGACAGAATGCAACAGTGGGCAAAGGGTAGCTGTGGACAGGGTGGGGGCCGGGGGTTTTGAGTAATGAGGGCCTGCAGCTGAAAGCGGCGGAAGGAGGAGGTGGAAGGGAGGGCCTGGGCTGCATGAAGCCACCAGCAGCCTTTAATGACAGTGCCTGGCTGCTGGAGCAGAGGCAGAGTGCTGGGGGCAGGAGGCGTCAAATGACCAGGTTTGAAATGGTGACCCGGTCACATCCCACTCACAAGGCACCCAGTGGAGGCTGCCCATTGCTTGGCAACAACAGAGGCTCACTCAACCACTTCTTCAGGGAGCTGTCTTAGCAGAATGTGGGCCCTTCCAGAATCGGGGGATGGGATGTGGGGGAGCCAGTAGTGACAGTTTCTGAGGGGAGAGGCCTGGGGTTAAGGTCTAAGGTCTTACTTGTTTCCCCGGAAGAAGTAGGTTTTTCCATTGGGCATCCAGAAGAGAGCAGCATCAATTCTGTCAGTAGGGAGTCCTCGGCCCAGCTCCTTGATGTGTTTGGGGTAGCCAGGTTCCAGGGAAGCCTCATCAAACACCCAATGCTTGTCTCCTGGGGAGAACAGAGAAAGGGAAAATCTGGATTTAACTTGGGCTCTGGGGTCTTTGGAGCCAAGTGGAATTAGCTCCTTCAGAGAGAGTAAAGTACAATTCTGGTTACCGCCCACCCCCCATTTTTTGGCACTAGAGAGATTGAAGACTGGGGCACTGTACCACTGAGCTACATCCCTAGCCCTTTTATTTTATTTAATTTTTAGAGAAAGAGGGAGAGAGAGAAAGAGAGATTCAATTTTATTTACTTTTTCATCTGGCCTTTGTTTCTCTGACACTTAGTTGTGTATGTGGTATTGGGGTTTGAACCCAGATTCTCATGCATGCCAGGAAAGCTCTCCAACCACTGAGTCACTACTCTAGGCCCCTTTTATTTTTTTGAGACAGTCTCATTAAGTTGTCAAGGCTGGCCTTGAAAACTTGTAATCCTCTTGTCTTAGCCTCCTTAGTAGCTGGCATTACGAGTGTGTTTCACTGTGCCCAGCACCTGATTACCTTTGAAGAAGACAAATTTGCCATCTTTCCTCTCATAGGCAGTATTGATGGATGCGGGCAGGCCCCTCCAGAATTGGCCAATAGGCATTGGGTATCCATCCATCACTTGGTTATTCCTCACCCGCCAGAACCAGCGCTCCTGGAGGCCAGACAAGCCACATATGTCTTGTAGCTTAAATCTCTTTATTCTGTCCCCAAATTTCCAAGCTCCCCCACTGCTCCATCCCTTGATTTCAATTTCCGTTCCTCCATTGTCCCTGCCATACAGCACTTCTGTCCCCCAAACCAGCCCATTTCTTCTTCTCCTCACCTTGAAAACAAACATCTCCCCTCGGAGCATGGCTACAGTGTCAAAGTTCCCATCACAGATGTTGGGCCCATAGGTGGGGTTTTTGGGCTTATCAGGAACAGAGGGTCGGGAGGTAGATCTAGGTTGAGGGGGCATCTTGGTGGGCGACCCTGACTCACTCCCTGGGGTAAAGAATAAAAGACGCATTTCAGACTTGGGGGCAGAGAGGATAAAAGGACAGACAAATGGGTAGACAGAACCCTTAGAGAGGTGCGGAGAGGCTTACACCCTCTGGGGGAGACTGAAGCAATCAGCTGGGGGGTGACAGGGAGGGTGTGCTCAAAAGTGAGAGCTGATGGTGGCAGGATCAGGCAGAGCACGCACCTGCAAGAGTGTGTGTGTGTGTGTATGTGTGTGTGTGTGCGCGCACGCACAGAGACCACAGGGCATAAGGAAGGGAAATGCACAGACCAGAGACCAGGAGGAAAAAGGAGTTGAGAAGAAGGAACAGCCATGGGTGTAGATAACTTGCCATAAAGTTGCTGGATGCCCCGGCGGTCATCATCAGGCAGCACAAAGTTCTCTGTGTCCATCCACTGGTAAAAGGGTGCCATGATGGCTGAGGGGTCATTGGAATGCTCCAGGCCCAGGGCATGGCCCAGTTCGTGCACGGCCACCAGGAAGATGTCATTCCCTGGAGGGATGAACATGGTAAGAAGATAGCCTAGGCTGCTTTCCTCAGGTTCCCTGCTTGCCTGTTATAGGTCTCCCCTGCAAGCCTGGCTGTGGTGTTTCACATCCAAAGTGGCCAAATCCTGAGGTTCAATTTCCTATTTGGCATCTAAGACACAATGTCAGTCAGTAACCTCCTCTGCTCTGGGGCAAGATCCCAATTATGGAAAGACCTGGGAAGCAAAGGCTTTTCCCAGGACCAAGGCATGATGTTTGCCTGGAAAAGTGGGTGAGAAGGATGCTTTGAAGCCTTTGACTGGAAAGTCAGCCAGGAGGTGAAGAAGAACCAAATACAAATAGCTCAAAACAGCATTTTTGGGCTGGCGTGGTGGCTCAGCGGTTACAGCGCTTGCTCGGCATGTGCAAGTACATGGGTTCAAACCCCAGCATCCATGTACACAACTAAGTGTCAGAACAACGAAGGCCATGTGAAAAACTCAATAAAAATTGATTCTCTCTGTCTCTGTCTCTCTCTCACTGCCCTTCTCTCTTTATTAAAAAACAAACAAACAAACAAAAAACCCAACATTATTGCTTTTGTTTTTTTTTTTTTTTTTTTTTAAAGAAAGAGGGACAGTGAGAGAGAGAGAGAAAGAGAGAAACAACTTTATTTAGTTTTTCACATGGCCTTAGTTGCTCCAACACTCAGTTGTGTACATGGTGCTGGGGTTTGAACCCGGGTCCTCATGCTTGTAAGGCAAGCGCTGAAACCGCTGAGCCACCGCTCCAGCCCCTTGCTTTTGTTTTTTATACCAGGGATTGAACCCAGGAATGTTTAACCACTGAGTCACATTCCCAACCTTTTTTTAAATTTTGAGATAGGGTCTTGCTAAGTTGCTGAGGCTGGCCTCAAACTTGTGATCCTCCTGCCTCAACCTCACAAATTGCTGGTGGTACAGGAGTGAGCCACCACAACCAGTAGATTCCTGCTTTTGTTAGAAGGCAGACCAGAGATCAGATCTTTGTGATCCTTTTTAGCCTTAATATTTTGGAAGAAGAACCATCCCATAAATAACTAGTAACTCTACGGAGTAGGACCCAGGGCTCTCTCACTCACCATTTAGATCCTCATTCCGGACAGTCCAGGGTTCAGCAGAGTCAAAGTGGGTATCCCCTCCGATGTTGGGGCCAGGGAAGTAGGCATGGGCCAGGAAGCCCCCCTCACCATCAAAGGGTGTACTGTCACCATGGAAACCCTCGGCAAACAAGATCATGATGTCAGCCTGCTTCTCATGGCCTTCCCGGATGTAGGCATAGGGTACTTCTCGGAAGCGCAGTGGAGTGGCACTCTCCCACACGCGGAAAGCCTTGCGAATGGCCTCAAATGTGGCATACTCGCCCACCTTGGGGGTATAATTCTGGATGCTGAGGTCCAACCACAAAGGGAGAGAATGGGGATGTGTTAGGACAACAAGGGGCAAAATTCTCCTTCCCTGTACTCTCCCAGGTCTGATTGAACTGCCCAGCCACCTTTGCCCAAGCTTCTCTTCCTGCTGCTTCAGCATGATGCCTCAACCCCAAGACCTGAAGGTGTACGGAACACTCAGGCTTTGGCTGGCTGGCACTGGGGTGCATTGCTTATGACTGCACCTCTCTTTAGGATCATATCCATTTTCCTCCCTGCTCCTTAGAAAGCTTCCCAGGAACAAAAGGGAGAAGTCCAGGAGGATCTCTGAGTCTCTGCAGAACACAGCTGATAGGGAAGGGTAGCAGATGTGATAAAGGTTGCTGGCCTGTCGGACTCACCAGAAAGTGATCTCATTATGCTGCCATTTGAGCCCCTGGATGGCATAGCGCTTCCTTCGAACATTGGCCTTTATCTCAGCCCCAAACTTGTCTGGAACACCACAGCGGGGGCGCTTCATGGCCCTAGGGTGGGAGGACTGGGGTCAGTACCATATATGAAAAAGAAAAGTCTGTAGAGAGGAGGGTGGGACCTACAGCAAGGCCCTGGATCCTTGCCTCTGGCCCGCACCAGTGCTGGGTGAGGCTGTGTGTCAGTATGGGGAGAAGCCAACTTTATGAGGTCAGGGTAAATATGAGAGGGTCAGGATCCTCATGTGGGGATGAGGCATGGGGGCAGGAGCCAGTTACTCAGGTGGCAACATCTCTGGTGCTCAGTGTGTCAGTGGGTGCTGGGCAGAATTCCTGTCAAGGTGAACACTTACTTCATGGTGTCTGCATCAGCCTTGCCTGTCACTTGCAAACCGTAGAACTTCTGCATAGCAGCAATGGCAGCTGAGAGTGACTGGGGTGAGCGCTGTGTGTGGGTACGTAGGTCCCCAGGAGGCAGGTAGCCATACTGCTGCAGCCAGGCCTGTAAAGAGAGGATGTGGCTTGGAGCATTCCCTTCTGGCCTGGGGGCACATCTGCCTCAGCATCTGCCTCCTCACAGTCAGGCATAGGCACCTGGCCTGGTAAGAAGAGGGAGATGGACTTCCAGCCTGGCTCTGGCAATGCATCTGCAGGAACTCATAGGCTGGTTTAAACTCTGGCCTACGCCCCAGTATAGCTTGTTTCCTTGGAGCTGTGAGCAAAGACATGGCTAGAGATCCAAAGCTCTAGACTGACTGTAGCTTTCTTGAGAACGAGAGCTCTAGGATTTTGTTTTTTTAGACAGGGAGAGGGTGAGAGAGAGAGAGAGAGAGAGAGAGAGAGAGAGAATCTGGCCTTTGTTTTTCTGACACCTAATTGTGTATGTGGTGCTGGGGTTTGAACCTGGTTCCTTGTGCATGCCAGGCAAACACTCCAACTGCTGAGCCACGGCTCCAGCCCCAGAGCTCTAGGATTTAGAGTTCTCGAGTGTCTTCTTAGAGCTGTGATTCCTTCTGGCACCATTCTCTTCTGGCATTCTTGGAAATTTGCCATGTCCCACCTGGAAGTGGGTTGTACCCATGATGGGTAGAGGGGTGGTGTCAGGCTGAGGGGGCTTTCCTGTTGTGCCTATCATGGTGCTCTCATGGGACAGAGGTACCATGCCTCCAGGAGCCTCACAGCTGAGATCTTTTTAGAAAGGAGGGCAAAAAGGGAGCTAGATGGAGTTCAGGATGGCTGCTGGTAGGAGAAGCTTGGGACTTTGGAGATGCTGAGAAGTCTGATCCTGCCACTATCCCCATTCAAGCACCATCTGGTGCTTGGTACTAAGGGCCAATTTAAGGTTCTCAGGAGAGGGAATGGGAGATGGGAGAACAGTAGTGTGTAGTAGTTTACAGTTGTAATTACTTTATTTCAGGTTTGTTGTGAATTATTCATAATATAAAGGCTGGCAAATTGCCTTAAATTAAAGTTAGGTTTTTGGTGTTTGATTGAAAGGTCCACACGCTGCAAAGCCTCGCTGAGAAAAAAAAATCAGCTTTTATTGTAAAAACAATACAAGCTAAAAAATAAAACAATTCAAGTTATGTATAGAATAGGAAAATTCTTGGATTCTTTTATGGGGCGACATGACCCAGACAGCTCCAGACCCTGTTCCAGGGAGTCCAGGAGTCCAGAGGAGTCCAGAGGAGTCCAAGGAGTCCAGAGGGAGCTACAGGTTGCTTAGGATGAGGAACTGGAGGAGTGAGGGCTGCTATTGGGTGCTGCATCCCCTATCCATGCTCAGTAGGATGGATCTCTAAATGGCCCTTCTCCTCTAGGCCTGGGCCCTTGTGGTGGATCAATGCTCTGGCACAGAGGCTGGGGGTGATTCAGGAGCAGCTGACTGGGGACCTGGGCCTGCAGGGACAAGAATTGCAACACAGTTCCAGGAAGTGATCCCCAAGGCTGATGGGAGGTAGGGCCCAAGACAGAAACAACCCAGTTTTTCCCCAGCCAACAGGCTTGGCCAGAACAACTCTAGCACCATGTGGTTCTGAAAGCCCCTCCTTGGGGGCACAGGAGGGAATTAAGTTTAACCTGTGGTGTACCAGAGGGGAGTTACGCAGGGTGTTTCCATCTAGAGCTGTTCTTTTGAAGCCGTAGGCTTGCCCTGACCTGTGCGGGCTGATGCCACAGCCAGTGCCCTCGGGAGGCCTGCTGTGGCCTGTGCCCAAGTATGCAGGAAACTGCCTTTGCCCCTAGCTTCACCTGTAGTATAGATACACCCAGGCTTCTGACCCCTGCTAGGGGAGGATCTGCTTCAGGACTTGGGAAAGGATGGGTTGTTCTATCCCTGGAGCTGGAAGGAGGACTGAGGCCAGGCCCCCTCAAACCTGAAAGGGCCTAGCTGAGGGGGGTGCTCCTAGGGCTGGAGGACAGATGAGAGGAAGGCAGAAAGATGGGGAGAATCCACATCCAGGATCATGGATAAATCCCTCTCCTCTGTCTTTAAAGAGGTGGGCAGGTCTAAATATTCATGCCCACAACCCCTGCCCCATAACCTATACAGGAAAATAGAAGCTTACTCAAGAAAGGGACTTCCCTGGACTCAAGAGAGTCACGGCCTGGAAAGGAAGTGGCGGGGTCCCTTTCTTCCCTCCAGGCCTAGGCAATTTTTCTTCCCTCATCTTACAGGGGCAGGCTCTGAGCAAAGCAAGAACCACAGAGTCTATGAGGTCCGAACCACAGAAGAGAGGACTCTTGTGTCTGCGGCTGGGGTGGGAGGGGGCAGGGTGGAGCGCCAGACTGGCCAAGAGGAGGAGAGGGCTGTCCTGGAGCTGGTGCAGGGCTTTAGAGGCCTAGTGGGAGGAACTCAGCTGCCTAAGGCCTGGGTTACTCCAGCTCTTCCCCCTGACTGGCCTGGAGAAGGAGCAACTATGTTGTCACAGAACTCAACTTTGTCCTGATGAATGAGAGGAGCAAGGTATTCCCCTAGGGGAAAGAAAGGGAACAACTCCCACCTAGAGTTCTGGAGAGGGTGGGGGACTTCTGGCTCTACAGCAGGGATCCCAGCCTCTGGGACTGCCCCTCCCTCCCTCCCTCTGCTTCCCATCCTTCCAAGGCCCAAAAGAAGGTGGTGGTTCTGGCACTGGGAGGGCCATGACCCACTTAAAACAGAGCCAGGGCTGCTGCCCCTCCCCTAGGGAGCCTAGCAGGGCGGGGAGGGGGGAAAGGCAGGGCCCCGAAGTTGGCAGTGGGCAGCCCCAGATGCCCAGGCTCCTTTTGTTAGAAGCTTTCCCTTTCAGGCTCAGATGTGGGCTCCAGGCCTGGGAAGAGGATGCCTCTTTCTCCCTGACCATCAGGCTTAGCCTCTAATCCCAGGGCAGATTTTTACTTTCCCTGAGCACTATAACCCCATTCCTAGGGCTATACTTTCCCCATTTAGCCCCGGATCCCTTCAGGGACAGAGGGAGTGTGTTCTTTCTAGAGAGGTCTCCTCCGGGGGTGGAACCAGGTCTGGGACCAGGGCTCAAGAAATCAAACCCAGATCCCATCCCCCTTCTTGGGCCCTTCCCGGCCCCTCCCGACCGCACCCAGGCCCTCGCCAGGCTGAGTGGGTTGGGATGGCCCAAAATAAGAAGCTGATTAAATCCGTCTCCCACCTTCACCCCAAAATAAAGGAGAGAGGAAAAACTTCCTCAGACAACTCCCACGCGGCTTCCTCTAGGGCCCGGTGGGCCACGGTCAGGGAAAGGGTAGAGAGGGGGGTGGGGGCGTCGGAGTCAGTCGTGACGCGCGAGAGCGCCCTGGGTCAGGCCCTCTCCCCACTCCCGGTGCAACGCCCCCAGTCTCCCTGCAATTAACGCAGAAACACAATTAACAGCAAAAACGGCCTGAAGGCGCCGACAGGGGAGGAGATAAGGGAGGCGGTTGTTGGCGGGGCTGAGCCCCCGGCTCACAAGGAGAGCTTTGTGTGTACGAAACGCGACCTGTACGCTAGCGCAGCGACCCTCGACGCCAGGGCCCCGGGCCCGGACACAGAGGGGTCCACTTGCGGACGACGGTAGGGGGACCCCACCTGGCCGCAGATGCACCGATAGAGAGCGTGGCTGCCCCGGCTCCCGGCGAGCGCAGGCGCTACAAGCGCCACAAAGTTGAAGAACAACAAACTCGCACATGACAAGGAACCCGGACCGCGCGGGGTTTGAGCGGAGTCCAAAAGTTTATCAGGCTCCCAGCTGGTTCCAGAGCGGAGCGCAGAGCCCAGGGAAACTGCAGAGGGGGCATCGGCCCCCGCCGTAAAGTTCTTCTAAGGGAAAGAAGGACTGGAAAGGGAGTCGGTGACGGCGAAGGGGGAGGGGGTGGTGGGAAGCTGGAAAAGTTTGGGTTGACTTGAAGTTTGGAGATGGGCAAGGGAAAGAAAGGGAGGAGGATCCTGCAAGCCAGAGCAGCCGAGGTCCCGCGAGCCCTCCTCTCCGAGTGGGGGCTGTCCCCTTGGAGACCCTCGGACTCGCCTCCCCGGCGGGCCGCGACTCCGGGAAGGGCCGGAGGAGCTCACTTACTTCGGGGCTGAAGTTGCTGCTTTGGGCCGAGCCGAGGGAGGCGAGAGCGGTGCCGAGCGTGAGCAAGGGGAGAAGGAGGCTGCACGAGGGTCGAGGGGCAGGAGACATGGTCCGGGACGTCGGGGCAGCCTGGCCGTGCGGGCTCCGCGGCCGGGCCCACACCCTGGGGTCGAGCCGCCGCTCCCTCCGGGCGCCTTTGTCTTCGGTAGGCACTGAATTTGGATTCCCAGAAAGCTCTCGGTTTGGAGAAGAGGAGAAGAGGGGATTGTTCTTGACAGTGCTTGTTTGCTCTTCTCCTCTTTCCTGTTTTTTGATCTTTCTTCTGCTTAGTCGGCGAACTGGGTCGGGAGCCTTCTCTGCTCTCTCCTTTGGTCCCTCCCTTCTCCCACAGCCTCTCCTCCGCCCCCGCCCCAAAGCCCTCCTTTCCTGGTGGGGACGTGGTTGTTTCAGCCTGAATCCAATTACAGCCAAGAGCTGGAGAGAGAGGGGGGCGGGGGGAGCCAACCAAAACCCCAAAGTTGCCTTTCTGTGGCGCAGGCTGCCATCTGCAGGGGTTGAGGCCACAGACGACATGGATGGGGGCTGTAAGGATACCCAGGGGACTGGATGTGGGAGACTTTTTCCCCCTAAGCATATTTTGGGTGGCTTGATTTTTGTGGTATTCAGCATTTGTATCACCTCGGAGTGGGATGTACTGGGAGGCTGGTGGTTAGAGCCAACTATAGGAGCTCTCTTTTTCCAGTCAGTGAGAAAGGTTGGAAAGAGGGGCATTGACTAACAGGGATTTGTCTGTGGGACCTGTTGACCACCTCCTCTAACCCTCCCTTCCAAACCAATGACAAAACCCAACCTCTGAACAACAAACCCCACAACTACACAGGCTGGGACCTGGGAGTCCACCCTGGAGAAAACTGAACCGGGTTTCTATGTTATTGTCCTTCACAATCTGGCTGCTCCTTAACACTAGAACCAAGTAGGAAAAGGGTGCAAGGACCTGGAATCTGGAGAAAGTCCATCAAGTTTGGTGAAATTGTTGGAAAAGAGGGAGTTTGGATTTTGAGGTTTAGTTCTCCCTCTACACTGGAAAGTGAGGGAATTCCTTAAAGAATAAAATGTCAAGAATGAGGCACCAGTGGTGCACACCTGTAATTCCAGTGACTCCAGAGGCCGAGACAGGAGAATCCTAAATTCAATTCCAGCTTCAGGAACTTAGGAAGACTCTGTCTCAAAATAAAAAAATAAACGGGACTGGGGATATAGTTCAGTGGTAGAGCATCTTGGGGTTCAATTCCTAGTCACACACCCCCAAACTCCTTTAGGAACTGACTGGACTCAGAACAAAAGATGACGTGTGCAGGGAAGAGGGAGGGCAGGCTAAAGCCAAAGGTGAGAAAGGGAGACAGGTAAGAGATTGAGAACTAGATCTGGAAAAGCAGCACAACAGAAGCAGGAAAAGTGTGGGAGACAGAAAACTAGACCATCAGCGAAATCTAAGATCTGAGAATTGCATTTGTTCAGTGAGAGGAAGGAGGTAGTAGGTGGTGGTAGAAGAAAGCAAGGGAAGGAATAAAAGGAGTGGGGGCAGAAATTAGGCCAGGTAGGAAGCTCCAGAAATCCAAAGGATGCAGGAACTATCACATTTGTGGCAGAAAGATGGAAGCCCAGAGCTCTGTACTCAAAGGAGAACAAAGGTTCTTTGCCCCCAGAATCCAGGGATGGGGCATGATCAATAAAATAAAAGGCTTCCCAGCTCCTGGGCAGCTTGCCATTTGTGGGAGGTATGAGAGATATTGGATACTTATACCATAGTGATTGGAGGCTGAGTGAGCCCTTGTGTAGGGATGGAGAGGTACTTCAGCCAGCCTCTGGTATTCAGTCAGATCCATGGAGACCACAGAACCCAACTCCTTTAGCAGAACCTGCAAACACCAACTCTGGATCTTCCTATGTCAGTCAGCCTTGCGGTGAGGGGGAGTGAGTGTGGGTAGGTGGGAGAGGGAGGTTAGGCTGGACCACGTATCTGAACTTTAAGAAACGGACACCAGTTGCTTGCCAAGAAAGGACCCTCAGGTAGAAAGTCTTTCATCAGAACATTTATTAAATGCCAACTGCACACTGCTGTGCTGTGTACAGGCTATTAAAGACTTAAATTTGTCTGGCTAAAACCAGGAAAACCGTCCCCTTCACATTCACAGAACAGCTTCTGCTCATAGTTGGGTCAGTCCTATGGTCTGTGAAGGAAGGGATAAAAATTCCAGAGCAAAATTTGGCTGAAGTGGAATGAAGTGGAATGAAACCAGGGATGAGGGCACTAAGCCAAGTGTCCCAGGCAGTGAACTTATAGACTGTTCTTCTGGGTGTCTGAGCTCTTTTGCTCTGAAGATGAATGGGAAACAAAGGCTCTGTTCTATCCGGGATGAGACATTCAGGTGATAGGAAAGAAAGCCAGGGAGGCTGTGAAGGGACAGGAATTGCTCTTTACTGATGCTGAAGCAGGCTCTTCAGTGAAGCCCCTTTGGGTTTAAGAGCATTTTTCTGTTTCCTTTCTTCTTCCTGCAATTTCTCCTGCTGTTTGAGCTTCCATGCCTGTAATCCAGCATCCATTTCCTGTGACAGCAGTACAACTCGTCTCTAAAACAGACAGGAAAACAGTGTGGATAACATCTGGGGCTTAAGCAATCCTCTATATATCCCTTTTTCACAAAGTTAGAGGTTTCAGCTGGAAACTGATACTGCTGACTCAGGAACAAGTGACACCAAGTTCTGGGTTGGGAAGCAGGAGGTAGCAAAAGGGGAGGCAGAACGCCTACTATTGGTTCCTGCTCTAGTAGTGCCCCACTTGATTCCTCCCTTCTCACAATGCTATTAAAACGTTTGGCTTAGGGGCTGGAGGGGTGGCTCAGCAGTTACGGTGCTTGCCTGACATGCGCAGGTACGTAGGTTCAAACCCCAGCACCCATGTACACAAATAAGCGTCAGAGCAATACCATGTGAAAAACTCAATAAAAATTGATTCATTCTCTCTCTCACTGTCCTCCTCTCTTAAAAAAAAAAAAAAAGTTTGGCTTAGCTGGCCTCATAGCACAAGTATCTCAGCTACTTGGGAGGCTGAGGCAGGAGGATCACAATTTCGAGGCCAACCTCAGCAACTTAGTGAAACTCTGTCTCAAAATAAAAAAATAAAATGGACTGGGGATGTGGCTCAGTGGGTAAGCGCTGGGATCAATCCCTGGTACTAAAATAATAATTAATTAATTTTTCTCCCTCTAATTAAAAACATGTAGCCCTGGCTCAAGCTCTGGCCACTCACTGCAAACTTTTCCCTTTGGGCTTTTCTTCGAAGCTGGCCTTTCATTGGGGGAGCAGGGCGGCCATCTACAAATAGAAGAGAGAAAGGCAAGTGTTATAGATGGTCTACAGCATCTTGTCCAAACACTGTCATAGGGATAAGGAAGAACCAATCTCTATCTCTTCTCCTATTTCATACCCAATGTAGCTTAATTCTTCTAAAATAAGTCTTTCATCTTCTAGAGTGAAGTACCACAGGCCTTTCAAAAATAAGTTCCTAAGCCACATTTCTATTCTTATTTCACTTAACCCTAAATAGCCTATAATTCAAGGTAATCTGCAATGCTGCATACAACTGTTTTATCTTCAGAAACCCTTCAATCAACATGAGTCTTTGCTAAATTCTGTTCCACTTTACAATGAAATGGCCTCTTTTCCTTTCCTTCCAGCCAAATCCTTGTCCTTAGGTCCCCTCAAGTGCTAACTCTCCCCACCCCAACCCTCTCTAGCCTCCATCAACTTCCTTGCACTTTTTTGTGTGGTATTAAGGATGGAATAGGGTCTCATGAATATGCTCTCTTCTGAAAGAAGTACATGCCATTTAACATTCTTCTATTTGGCTTGGGACATTTACTGTATTATTGCTTTTTGCATTATTTAGCCATTTCAGATCCTTTTGGAAAAGGGAGAACTGGAAAATTATTTAATTTTTAAAATGTCCATGCTTTGTCTTCCCAGCCAGATTTTAAGTACCTTGAAATCAGGACTGTATCACACTAGCTTTTGCTGTTCATAGCACAGTATAGGCACATAATAAAAATTCCATAAATATCTGTTGATTTACTGAAAATATGCAGTATCTGACCTTAAGTAATTTATAATGGAGATGAGGGGAAAGGACACTTACTTTCTGCAAAGAAAGAAAAAGTGAAAATTCTGTCCAAAAGGTTGAAGGCAAGGGGCTGGAGCAGCGGCTCAGTGGTATTGGCGCTTGCCTTACATGTGCAGGGACATGGGTTCGTACCCCAGCACCAAGTACACAACAAAGTATCTGAGCAAGGAAAGCCAAAAGAAAAGCTAAATATAACTGATTCTCTTTCTCTCTCTCCCTCTTTCTTAAAAAAAATAAATTGAAGGCAAGATGGATATTATTTATTAAGAAAGGGAATGTGCTCACTTCAGCAGCACATATACTAAAACTGGAACAATACAGAGATTAGCATGGCTCCTGTGCAAGGATGATATGCAAACTCATGAGGCGTTCCACATTTTTAGACATGAGTTTGGGGAATGGATGAAGGGGAGTAGATCCTGGTCTAGGATTGGCCTTAACTTACTATCTCACTATGTCAATATCCATGTATGCATGAACATGTAACAATTCAATTCCCTCCAATATGTAAGACTATGTTGATCAAAAAAAAAAAAAGGGAATGGGGGC
>PVKS010012479.1:0-25999 GCA_004027875.1 Aplodontia rufa
CCCTGGAATACTCTCAGAGAGGACGTGACTTTTTTTTTTAATCTTGATATTTAAGCTTTTGTGAGAAATCAAATTGGGTTTTTTAAATTTATTTTTTGTTTGCTAATAGAGTCAGTTTAAATTATTGATAATACATCTATTTTCAAATTACATATTATGCAAATGACATACTCTTATTGTGTAAAAATAAAAAAATGTGTAATTGCAGAAGGAAGAAAGCTGAAAGCTACTAATTATAACTCACAAAGTGTGGAATGTATATTTCATAATATCTTAGACTATGAATACAGAGTGGAAAAATTCTACAAAACTGGGAAATTTCCATAAAAACATCAAAGAGAATTAATCTGAACTTTCATCATACTTTGAGCTATTAAGTGAATTATCGAATAGCGGATTGATACTTTGGTTTCCCCCGTTAGAGCAGAATATTCTCATATCAGAGTCTATCCTTGTAGTTCCTTTTGTTGTGGGAACAAAAGCTGCTTTCTAATTGGCCATTGGACAATCCATTGCTTCAAAAGTGAGGGTCTTACAGATCAATTTGACACATCTTGCACATTCTGGTTGACAACATTCTAAGCAGAGTTCATCATCTCCCATCACCTCTCTCATACAAAGAGCTCTCTGCCTTGTGAGAGGCCTGGAACACACACATGCTGTGCAGCCTGGGCCAGCTCTGTGCTGAGCATTGGAGCTACTGCACGGCTGCTTGCTCTGCCTCTGATTTTATTCACTTGCTCCTTTATTTTCTTGTTAGCTATTTATTATTGCTGCTATTTACATAAATATACTCTGAGATGCAAGGGAAAACAGGCAGGAGAGAAAGTATTTGAGTATATTGGCCAGAAACATTAATCTATAATGTTGTAGGTAGATTTGAAGCATTTTCTTAGGTTCTTCTTCCCCCTCAATTTCCATAAATACATTGTTGGGAAAAAAAATCTAGATTTAGGAAGTATAGTGCAAAATCCAAGTTTGGATAAGGAACATTTAAGACCTGGCTCAGATGCCACTATGCCTAATAAAAATGGCCAACATAGTCATTTCAGGTTTTCTTCCCTTGGCAGGGGGCCCTATAGTGCCGGAGAAATTTACTACATTAGGATTCTTTGACGTATACCTGCCAAATTAAATAAGTATTCTATGTTTTATTAAACTTGTTACTAATAAGATTAGCTTTCTTCTCAAAAAGGTATGACTTGACATGTCTTTTTTTTTCATTATTATCTTACAATTAGGAGTGAATTATTATCAATCAAGAACAAATGTATAATGACAGAACAAGCCAAGGCTGATGCCATTGCATGGTTTCCACACTTGGGTTCCCCACGACTCCACGATTAAGTAGGGGGAAAGAAGGCTTAAATCCCATGTTATTTGGACTACTCATGGAAGTCGGAGGTTCCCCTCTGATTAGATTCCCCAGTACTCCCTCCCTCCAGTCTCCTTGATATCCTTCCTCTTCCCTTTCCTTCTCCCCTCCCTACGTCCCCCAGCATCCTAAGCAAGGTTCCCTCTGATCATGTAAAAATTGATATCTGTTGAGGTAATTCTTAGGTTAACCATCTATCTGCTGTTTCCTGTTGTATTCTATCTTCCACAAATGAGAGAAAACATTTGTCCCTTGAGTCTCTGAGTTTGGGATATTTCACTTACAATAATTTTTTCCATCTCCATCCATTTGGCTGCATAAGCCATAATATCATTTTCTCTAATAACCAAGTAGTATTCCACTGTATATATGTAACAAAGTTTTTGAATACACTCATCAAGTGAGGGACATTTGGGTTGGTTCCATAATTTAGCTATAGTAAATTGAGCTGCTTTAAACATTGATGAAGATGTCTCTCTATAATATGCCATTTCTAGCTCTTTTGGGAAAATACCCAGGAGTGGGATAGCTGAGTCATAAGATAGTCCCAGCAGTAATTTTTTGAGGAGTCTCCACACTGCTTTCCAGAGTGGCTATACCAATTTGCAGTCCCACTAGCAATTTAACAGTGTTCCTTTTCTCCCACAGTCCCTGCAGCATCTGTTGTTGTTCATATTCTTTATTTTTGCCACTTTGACATGAGTGAGGTCTAATCTCAGTGAAGTTTTGATTTGCATTTCTCTGATTGGTAATGATGTAGAGCATTTTCTCATATGTTTATGGGCTTTTTGAACTTCCTCCATTGAGAAATTTCTTTTCAGTTCCATAGCCCATTTATTAATTGGATTACTTATGATTTTGATGTTTAGTTTTTTGATTTCTTTGTATATTCTGGATATTAGCTGAAGTATAGCAGGAAAATATTTTCTCCCATTCTATAGGTTCTCTCTTGAGTAAATCTTTAGCAGTGCAAAACCTGTTTATTTTAATTGTATCACATTCATTTATTCTTGACTTTAATGCTTGCACCAAGAGAGTCTTGTTAAGGAAGCCGGTGCCCACCCCTATGTTATGTTGATTCTACTTCTTTTTCAAGCAAGTATAAAGTTGCAGGTTTAATATCCAGATCTTTGAACCATTTTGATTTAATTTTTGTGTAGGGTGAAAGGTAAGGATCCAGCTTCAGTTGTCTACACATGGCTGTCCAATTTATCCAACACCATTTGTTGAACAGGCTATCATTCTTCCACACTATGCTTTTGACCCCTTTATCAAATATCAGATAGTTAAAGGTATGAGGGTTCATCTCAGAATCCTCTATTCTAATCCATTGGTCCTCAGTTTTCCTTTGATACCAATACCATGCTGTTTTTGTTACTATAGCCCTATAGTATAGTTTCGCATCAGGAATTGAGATACCACCTGCTTCCTCCTTCTTGCTGAGTAATGTTTTGGCTATTCTGGGTCTTTTGTTATTCCATACAAATTTGAATATTGCTTTTTCTATATCCATGAAGAATGACATTGGTTTCTTGATGGGGATTACATTACACCTGTATTGGGCTTTGGGTAGAATGGCCACTTTGATGATACTAATTCTACCTAACCTTGAACATGGAATATTTTTCCACCTACTCAGATCTTCTGCAATTTTTTTTAAAGTTCAATAATTTTCATTGTACAGGTCCTTAATATCCTTTGTAAGATTTATTCCCAAGTATTTTATTTTTTTGGAGGAGATGATGAATGGGACAGATTTTCTGATTTCTTCTTCAGTGGAATTGTTGCTGGAGTATGGGAAAGTTAATAATTTATTGGTATTGATCTTATAGCCAGCCACATTGCTGAAATTGTTTATAAGCTCTAAAAGCATTCCAGTCAAGCTTATTGGGTCTTCTAGATATAGAATCATTTCATCAGCAAATAAAGACAACTTAACTTCCTCTTTTCCTATATGGATTCCTTTGATTTCCTTGTCTTGCCTGATAGCAAGGGTTTCAAGTACTATTGAATAAGAGTGATGAAAATAGCCAACTTTATCTTCTTTCTGAATTCAGTGGAAATGTTTTCAGTCGTTCTGCATTGAGCATAATGTTGGCTATGGTTCTTTGCCAAATGGATCTTACATTGTCAAAGTACCTTTCCTTGGTCCCTATCTTCTTCAGAGTTTTGAGCATAAAAGGGTGATGAATTTTATCAAAGGCCTGTTCTACATCAATTGAGATCATTATATGGTTTTTATTTTTAATGTTGTTTAAGTGGTGAATTACATTTATTGATTTGCGTATGTTGAACCAGCCCTGTTTTCCTGGTATGAAGCCCACTTGATCATGATGTATTATCTTTTTAATGTACTTTTGGATCTGATTAGCTAAAATTTTATTAAGGATTTTTCACCTATGTTCTTCAAGGAAATTGGTCTGTAGTTTTCTTTTCTTGATGTTTCTTTGTTGGATTTTGGTATCAGTGTTATATTTGCTTCATAAAAAGTATTTGGGTGTGCTCAAACACTTTCAATTTCATGGAAAAACTTATAGAGGATAGGTGTTAGTTCTTCTGTAAAAGTTTAGTAGAATTCTGCCATGAATCCATCAGTTCCTGGGCTTTTCTTTTATGGAAGGCCTTTGATTGCTGCTTTGATTTTGGTACCTGAGATAGGTTGGCTTAGATTTTCAGTATCCTCTGATGTTAATCTAGGGGTGTCATATGTGGCCAAGTATTTGTCCATATTTTCCAGATTATCAAACTTGGTAGAGCATAAATTTTCAAAATAAGTTCTGATAATCTGGATTTTGGTTGAGTCTGTGGTGAAATCTCCATTTTCATCTTTGATCTTGTTGATTTGCTTCACTTCTTTCTTCCTTTTAATGAGGTTGGCAAGAGGTCTCTTTATCTTATTTATTTTTTCAAAGAACCAACTCTTTGTTTTGTTGATAATATTTATTGTTTTTTGTTCTCAATTTCATTGATTTCAGATCTGATTTTAGTTATTTCCTGTCTTCTATTTGCTTTGGAATTGGATTGTTCCTCTTTTTGCATGAGTTTGAGTTGGAGTATAAGACTATTTATTTGAGTTCTTTCCTGATTTTTGATATATACTCTCAGTGATAGAAATTTACCTCTTAAGAATGCTTTCATACTATCCCACAGGTTTTGATATGTTGTTTCATCATTCTCATTCCTTTCCCAGAATTTCTTGATTTCTGACCTCATTTGCTCTCTTATCTATTCTTTGTTTAGGAGGGTATTATTAAATTTCCAAGTATTTAATTAATTTTTGTTGTTTTTCTTGTTGTTGATTGCTAACATCATAGCATTGTGGTCTGAAAGGATACGTGGGGATATATCAATTTTTTGTATTTGTTAAGGTTAGCTCTGTGGAGTAAGATGTGGTCTATTTTAGAGAAGGATCCATGAGCTTCTGAGAAGAAGGTAAATTCAGCTAATTTAGGGTGGAATATTCTGTAGATGTCTTTAAGCCCAATTGATTAATAAAGTCATTCAGGTTAGTGATATCTTTGTTGATTTTTTGTTTTGATGATCTGTCTAATATTGATAATGGTGAATTGAAGTCCCCCAGTATTATTGTGCTGAGATCAATGAGGAGTTTAATGTCCTTGAGTATTTTTTCCTTATAATGGGGGAGTTGTAATTGGGGGCATTAATGTTAATTATTGTTATATCTTCTTGATGAATTGTCCCTTTTAGTATGATATAGTTTCCATCTTTGTCCTTTCTGGCTAGTTTTTGATAGAAAATCACTTTATCAGATATTAGGATCACCACACCAGCTTGCTTTTTTGGACCACAGGCCTGTAATACATTTTGCCCACCTTTCACCTTCAGTCTGTGTCTATTTTTTAGTGTTAGTTGTGTCTCCTGTAGACAACATATTGTTGGGTTTTGTTTTTTGATCGAGTAAGCCAATCTGTGTCTTTTAATTGGTGCATTAAGACCATTCAAATTCAGAGTTAGAATATATACTGGAATATGAGTCTCAAACTTTGTGATTGTTGCCATGTTTTGTGCCATCTTGGGTCTCTTTTGGTGTGTACTGTGGTTATAGACACTCTCTTGTTTAAGGGTTTAGGGAATCATTAATTATTATTATTATTATTATTATTATTATTAATGAAAAATATCCTTGAGAATATTCTATAATGCAGGGTTTGTGTTCATGTGTCTTGCTAGCTTGAATTTATCATTGAAGTATTTAAGTTCTCTGTCACATTTAAAGCTGAGTTTTGCAGGGTGTATTATCTTGTTTGAAAATTGTTTTCATTCAAGGTTTGAGAAATATTGTTCCAAACTCTTCTGGCCTTCATTGTCTGATTTGAAAAATCCATAGTCATTCTAATTGGTCTATCTCTGAACATTATTTTGGGCTTTTCCCTTGCTGCATTTAGATTTTTTTCTTTAATTTCTCTGTTAATCATTTTCTATATGATGTGACTTGGTGAATTTCTCATTTGGTTAGGTCTATTTGGTGTCCTATAGGCATCTTGGATTCGGTGTTCTGGGTTAATTGTGCTATGAGGGAAGTAAGTTATCCTTGATAATTTCACTAAGAATGTTCTTAATGCCCCCTGTTTGCTGTTTGCTTTTTTCTTCCAGCCCAAATACCCTGAGTATTTCTTCTCGTCTCATCAAATATTACTTGGAAGTTCTGGTCATGTATAGTAAGTTTCTTCTATTTTCTGTCCTCCTTGAACTCAACATTGCCCAGCCTGTCTTCATCATCTGATGTATGTTATTTGAGAGCCAAGGTTCTATTTTCTATTGAGTTTACTCTGGTGTTAGTATCTTCCAGTGAAGATTTGATTCGGTTGACAGTATTTTTCAATTTTGATAGCTCTGCTACATCTCTCTTCAGGGTGTGTAGCTCTTCATAAATATGGTTTTCTTCTCATGGAATTGTTCCCTTATTTTGTTATAGAAGTTTTCTCTCACCCGTGAAATTGATCTCTGATCTCTTTCCTTAATTCTTCTTTCTACTCCTTGATTGAGTTACTAATCAAAATGTTGATACATTTTTCTAGGTTTTCATGTAGGACCTTGACCATGGAGTCCTTGGATGGAGAGCTGTGGGATTGAAGATTGGAGTTATTTCCCCTTTTCCTCATTTTTAGATACAGGGCATGTGGCTTGAGGACCAACTGTATTACTTTTAGGGGTTATTGGAGCTTCTTGTGTTTTTTATTCATTGAGATGGGATGCTATTTGGGAAATACAGATCAATAGCTGCTAGTCCAGTCAGTGAAGAACTGTGGGCCTATAGGTGCATATAACAGATAGTTTCAACTAAAACAGTTGTAATAGTGATTAGCACCTAAAGGAGCAGTTTTCTTCCATGAGAAATCTCAAAGTATTTTAAAATAGTCAGCAATTACCCATTTTGAAGGATGTCCTTTTCTTCAGTTAGGAGGGCTTCTGTAGGTGGGGGGAAGTATTGTGTAGAAAGCCAAGGAAGTGGGGTAGGAAGGTAGTGTGGAACTCAAGACTAAGAACAAAGAGGTACAAGATATTAGCTTGGTATAGGCTATTCAATTAAGAATAAGGAAAAGATAGAAATGGAATGTGAGTAGGGTAAAGACTTTGAGTGAGGATGAGAGAGAACAGAATATAGTTTAGGAATTGACAGAGTAGAGTGAAGAAGAAGTTAGTATGTGGCATGGTTGTTTTCAACCCAAGAAGACTGAGAGCTAGTTTGCTATCATGGTGAGTTTCTCTGGAAGGACTTCAAAACTATGGAGACAGCAATTGAGCTCAAGAAGACACCATGACAGTAGAAATCAACCACCTATATATGCAAAAAAACAAAGAAATATATACATCCAGGAACACCAATTTCAGTAATAGAGTTAAAAAGCATAAAAAATTAAATAATTTTAAAAATTAAAGTTAAAAATAAGAAAGAATAACAATCACAAGGAGAAAAACAAAACAAAACAAAACAGAAAAACAAAATATTAAAAAGGAGTTGGGAAGATTGTGAGTTTTTGTCACCTAGGTCCGTGAGGGAGTAGTTCATAGTTGAGATCTAGCTGGAGACTCTTCCCATTTGAGCTTGTTGGAGGGGTTGAAGTTTGGTAACCTCCAGTGGCTGTGGGTTTTCCTCAATGGTGTTGGAAAATTTTTCTGCTGTAGAGGGACAGAAGACACTGCCCTTTCCCGCATCCTGTGCTAGTTCAGTGCCACCTGAGATGCACTCCTGGGAAGATTATTTTCTGCCTGACCAAACTTCTGACCCTCTTAAGCCAGGGACCCAGGAGCTGTTGGGAGTCTAGTGGATCAAAGTAGGGATTGGGCTTGATCAATGCCTCCTCTTGCTGGTTCTGCCTGCAGATGGCTGTGACCTGGCACAGATAGGAAAAGCCTGCACCGGGAAGCCTGCTCTGCACTCCTGCTGAGCAGATTCCTCCACTAGACTGGTCTGCGTGGGTAGCTGTGGCAAAGTGGGGATTGGGTCTGACTCACGCCTCCTTTCGTTGGTTCTGCCTGAAAATTGGTTGTGTCCTGGGGCAGATATGGAAGAGCCTGCACTTGGAAGCCTGCTCTGCAGTCCTGCAGGGCAGATTTCTCCACTAGACTCCTCTGTGCGGGCAGCGAGACACTGTTCACCTCTCAGTCAGTGGTGGTGCCTTAGGGGTGCCTGTATTTGCACCTGATGCATGATCCCCTATAAAGCAGGGCTTCACAGAGGCGGAACAGCTGGAAGGTTTTATATTCACCAGCCCCCCAGGCCTGTGCTGAATGGGATTAATGGCAGCCGTAGCCATAGCTGCTGTGTCCTGGCATGGCAGGAACGGGTTCCTCTTATCCTCTTGCTGTCCCCCCAAATCTCTCGTGATCTAAACAACTCCCCGAACTATCGTTTAGTTGCAGCAATGCTTGTCCCCAATACACACCTCTTAGAACTTGAGTTGTCCTGGAGATTTTCCATCTGGTCATGGAGCCATAGGAGAAGCAGCTTCCCTTCAGCACGCCATCATTTCCTCCTTGACATTTCTTATTAAGCTTTGTATATGTATGTGGTGAGGCAGGGCAAAATAAAATATGTAACAAAGTAAAATGCATACTAGCACATAATTAAATACATTAGTTCAGAAGATATTAATATAAGTAGAATATCAATTATGGTAAATAGAAAATAAAATATAATTTATTTTTATAATTAAGATTCATAGCATATGAGATTTAAAGAAAGTAGGAGCTATGGGCAGGTGAAGAAAAGGGATATAATATAATATTTATTCAAAAGCATGAATGAATTTTTTTTCAATAAAAGCATAGTTTTACACATCAATAAACATTAGTGCTAGCTTGGCTCTCACTAAGAACAGTGACTGAAAAGATCCTGTATTGTGGAAAAAAAGATGGTTTTAAATAAGACTACAACAAAAGTCTACAGGTGTTTTAAAAAACATGTTTGTAAAAGTGAGAGAGGTTATGAGTGTTATAGATCAAATATTTTCTATAGGTAGCATTTATTATGTTGCCAGGTGCTGCATTGAAAACCTAAATGCATAAATACCTGCTTTATATTCCACCACAATTTATGATTACATATGCTATCTGAGATTCATGTAACTATTTAAATAGTAACAGAGGAACATTGGGACTCTGAAACTCTAACTTTTCAATTCAAATGACTAGTAAATAAAAGACCTGAATTTTCATTTCATATCTTTCTGGAGCAAAGGGCAAAAAATATAACTTCCTTTAGGATATGTTAACATGACTTTTACACAAAGTTAAATTTTTAATAGTTTATGTATTTCCTTTTTTTTTCTCAAAGAGAGAAGGACAAAGAGAGTGGAGAAACAGAGACAGAGAGAATCAATTTTCATTGAGTTTTTCACATGGCCTTTATTGCTCTGACACTTAGCTGTGTACGTGGGTGCTGGGGTCCTAACCAGTGTACCTGCTCATGCCAGGCAAGTGCCGCAACCATCAAGCCATAGCTCCAGCCCCAGTTTATGTATTTCTTAACAAGGATATACTGTAAAAATATTGAGTAAGATTTTTAACATTCTGATCATTAAGTTAGCCTTACCTTAGCAGAGCCCTAAAATAGCTAGGTCATAGGCAACTTTTGCACAATTGCACATTTAATGCACCTCTTTCATCTTAAATTGTACTTAGTCAACATCCTGACCTTCTATTAACAGGGTGGGTAATTGATAAGTGAGTTGAGAAAACCATTAGTTTGACCCCTGGGAGAGAGTTCCATTAGTCTTCTAGAACGAGAATATACAGTTATGATTAAATAACCACAGCCTCCAACAGCGCTGAACACACTCATGTGCTCCCAGCCAGGCACATCTTGTTCCTTCTTACAGCCACAACTCAATCTTGTAAAGGATGCCAACACCTTCACAGCCTGATCTGCCTTAGAACTCAATATTTGGTTTCCTTCTGGCAAGAAAAAACCTCCTTCTCATTCCAATGTCATTCCCTTCCTATGCCTAGACTCTACTTTTATGTTGGTACCTTTCCAAATGTCTAATCCAGTCCTTTTTCCTGTTCTGAGTTAAATTTTCTTCATTTGTCTTTTGATTCCAAAACCATGGTCATCTCTTCCTCTTTCCATTCCTCTGTTAATTCTTTCTCTATCCTCCAATTATCTATTATCTATTCTGTGATTATTTATATAATTTTCCTATAAAATTCAGCACAGCTTTTGTGGATACAAATTTTTGCAGGCCCATTAAAGGATCCACTACTTTTGGTTTGAATATACAAATGATATATATTAACAGATTTCAACACCTTTGTACCTTTGTACGAAACCTAAGGAAGCTGAAAATATCAGAGCATATGAAAGTTTCTGCACAATATATGAAGGGCAGGATTTACTGACTCAACCAGCCACATCTTGAATCAAAGTTTTAAAATGTATAGAAATTTAAGAACTTGAAGACTTTTCATTTAGCTCTAATTTATATTGATTAATTAGAAGTAAATATTGATTAAATAAAGTATTTCACAACACATTATTTTGATGCTAGAATTGTGCTGTAGCAGTGGTGGTGGTGCTGCTACTGCTGATGGGGACTGAACCAAGGGTCACTATCGTACTCAGCTACAACCCCAGCTATTTTTATTTCATTTTATATCATTCTTTGAGGCAGTCTCACAAAGTTTTCCAGACTCAGCCTCCAAAACTGATAAGTGTGCAGGCCTTTGCCACCACTTTAGGCCATAATTTCTGATATGCATTTTCCAACTGTAACAAAACTGTAACAATATTCTCTGACCCTAAGTCCTGATTTTTATACACATACACACACACATACACACACACAATTTAAATGCTAATTCTACTGGCTTTCTTCTTTCTATGATTTGAGATTTAATTCTTCTGACAGAAGAATTCTTCTTTCTGTTAAGAGTCTTAACAGAAAGACTCCAGTTCTCTGATAACTTTTTCACCCTGGCTGCAGGTCGTATCACTCATCAATTATGTATTTTAATTAAACCATGACTGAAGTCCATTCCTCTAATGGCTTTGAACTTCACTGTTTTTGTGATCAATGTCTTGTTCTGAGATCTAGGCTATGGTCTAAATATATGAAAGGGATTGTTAATTATATTATTTTTCAGATATAACTTATATATCCCTAAACAGAAGTACATGAATACAGTTGACATTACTGTGTGTTGAGGAAACTATGATGTAAAATTAAGAATGAACAGTCAGTGGAAAGAAGGGGTGGAGATTTAGAATACAATAAAAAGTTTGTGTTGAGGAAACAATGTAGGGATAAATTGTAAGGAATAGATATAAATGGATTTTGGATTGTGTTTTGGAGGGGGACACAAAGAAATAACAAAATTTTGGATCTACTATGCTTTAAGTCAAGCACTCTTTGGAAGCTCTTCTTCAAAGGAGTAACTAAAACAAATTGGAAAATTGGGAGGCACTTAAAAAATATGGGAATATTTTCATATTATACATGTTTTACTAGGCAGAGAAGGTAAAATAATGATAAACTTCTATCAAAAGAAAAGATGGCAATTTGGGGTTCATACACCTATATGTTTATGCCAAAAATTAAAATGAACTATATTTATCAGGTATTTTAAAAACTATTGTGTTGGGGTAGTCATAAAACACATATGAAAATATTTTTCTTGGTTCACGTATTTTCTGAATGCACCATCAAGTGGCAAAATAATTGAAGAGACTTAAAACATAAATGTACTGAAGTGAAGTTGATGACTGGATTCTTTGTAAAAATAATAAGCAGTGTTACTATTCTTCTACATGCAATAGAACAAATATAATGTTAGTCATGCAGCAGCTGAGAATATTGTTAGCTTCTGTTTAAAGTATAATAAAAGCAAATACTGAATGAACTGGTTTTTTAAGTGCTACATATTATTGCCGTTATCTAATAAATATGATTAGAATATGAGAACTTATTTTCAGTTTGTTATTTCCTGGTTAAACGCAATGTGTGAAATTTGTAAGAGCTGTGCTGCTTTGCGAAGTCAAGTGGATTATGGAGAAAAGAGGAAAGAAAGGTGTAAAGAACATATATTGTTATAAATACACATTTCATTAAATACCTCCTCAAAATTTCTGATTGTATGTGGGACTTACTTTCCTCCTCCACCTAACCTACAAAACATGTGAACATATTCCAAATCATCTGAAACCACTGACTTACCCAAAATTGCTCTTTAAGTAGAACTAGACAGATCATAGAACTCTAACTTGCATAATTTATTTTTCAATAAACTACAAAAAATAAATGGTTGCTCCTATGCACACAAATCAGTTGTCTCTGTTTTTATTATGTTGATATGAGATTAAATAAATATCCAGAAAGATGCTGAGAGAGTTAATTTTGACAAGGTAAAATAAATCAAGCCTAAAAACCTCACCTTTAAGTATGAAATATTTTGTCTTAAATATTTTATGATGATTCAAGCAAAGGAATAACGGAAAAGGATTTTTTTTTTTTTCAGAGAGAGGGACAGTGAGAGAGACAGAGAAAGTGAGAAACAACTTTATTTAGTTTTTCACATGGACTTAGTTGCTCCAACACTTAGTTGTGTACGTGGTGCTGGGGTTTCAACCCAGGTCCTTGTGCTTGCCAGGCAAGCACCGAAACCGCTGAGCTACCGCTCCAGTCCTGGAAAAGGATATTTTGACAATAATTTTGCTGTCTTTGTTCAAAAGGTAAATATATTGAGGATTATTATTAATCTATTCTTATCAAAATTACTAAGTAACTTTACCTACACACCAACTGTAGTCCATAGCAGTAAATTGCTTATGAAGGTTGACTATAAACTCCAGTATTTTGTGCTGAGATAAAGCAGATACAAGTAAAGCATCTTTACAAAGGGGACCCTTACAAATGGTACAAATGAGGGAAATATTTGCCTCATCCCATTTATGGTTGGAAAGGAGATATATATTGGATGAAGGACTTGTATATAGTACATTTTTTAAAAAATTAATAAAATGTACACAATGGATAGTACACAGATATACTTTTTAATCAGAAGTTATTTTGGACAGGAATTATAAATAAATTTAAAATAAATTTGATCACAGACATTCATTATAACAATTTAGAGACTGTAAAAGACCCTGGATTATGTCTAGTTGTTAAACTTATTTCCAGAAAGTAAAATTGCTGTCATCTATTATTGCCTATGAAATTGCCATTCAGTCCAAAAGATAAACTTATTAATCCATTTTGAAATTTTCTCATTATTCTCATATTTCACAGAAAAATATTGTGATGTATATAATAGAAATAAATCCGGTATCTTATTTTGTGCCAAGAGCACTCACTGTCTTTCTAAAATATAGAAGGAAAGTCCAACCTCTATACCATTCTTCAGTTGTTTCTCTCAACTGACAATGATGTACACTGATCCCTTTGTTTCAGAAACAAGCAATGGCAGAAAATGTTAATAAATTTCAAATTTTCTGTGTTCATATGCAATATGACTACAAACAGTCACATATCCATCTACATATTTTCCATGCCTGCTTTTGTGCTACAATTCTAGAACTTTGTAATTTTAATAGAGCCATATGACACATATTTTCTGGCCACTTTGCTAACCCTTGTCTTATGTCATGTTTAATGATTTTGATATGAGGTATCACCCTAAAGGTCATGTGTGAGGCAATGCAAGAATTTTCAGAGATGAAATGAGGGGATTATGACCGTACTGGTGGATTAACCCATTGGTATGAATTAAATGGGTGGTAACTGTAGGCAGGTAGGACATGATTGGAGGAAGTAGGTCAGTGACGTGTGTCTTTGGGGTTCATTTTTTGTCCGTAGCCAGTGGAGCTCTCTTGCTTCATGGTTATCATGAACTGAATAACTTTTCTATGGCATGCCCTTCCACCATGATGTTCTGTTTTATCTTGGGCTCAGGGTAATGTAGTTAGCCACAAATGAATTGAACCTCTGAAATCACTAGACAAAATAAACTTCCTCCTCTAAAATGTTCTTTTCAAGTATTTTGGCCATAGCAATTCAAAAGCTGACTAAAACCTCAGAGTTGCTCACAAGAAACAAGATAGAATTATAGTTATCACCTCTTATTCATGGTGTATAGATCCCCATACCCCCAGGAGAAGACTGAAATCACAAATAGTACTGAGTCCTATATATACTGTTTTCAGATATACATATATGTGTGATAAAGTTTAATTGATAAATAAGCAAGATAATATCAACTATTAATGAAATTAAACAATTATAATAATATACTGTAGTAAAAATTTTGTAAATGCAATCCCTCTTTCAACATTCTGTTTCTTGTGATAATGTGAGATAACACAATATCTAAATGATGAAATGAATCAAAATAAATGACATAGGCATTGTGATATAGTGTTTTGCTACTACTTAAGAGAAGGAGTTGAGCAAATTATGTTATTTGCATATATGAATATGGCATAAAAATCCCACTATTATGTAAAATTATAACATACCAATGAAAAAATAGTTTACTTGAATATAAACACTGTGATAACAAAACAGCAGGTATTATAATCAAGATGGGTGCTAAGTAACTAATGGGCAGGTGGTACAGTGTGCATATGCTGGACAAAGGGGCATTACATATTATAGACAAAATGGATAGCGATGGCACAAGATTTTGGCATGCTACTCAAAAAAGTGTTCAAGTAAGTGTTCACGAGTTTTTTGTTTTTCAAAATATCATGCAATATTTTCACACTATGGTTGACGATTACTTGTTGGGCACTGTGCAAATGACAAATGCTGCACCAGATGCCATGACACTTCTTCCTCTCCTCCTCTTTCATGCTTTGCACACTCTGAGCAAAAAAACAGCCCGGGCCTGCGCCTGAGGGCTGCTTCCTCTTTCTTTCTGTACCTTCCGGTTGGCGATAGCTGACAACACCAACATAGCAGTCCCTCATTGGCTGGGATAAGCCAGTCTGCCGCTTCACCATTGATTCCTTAGCTGTCTCCCCTCCCTAAAAATCTGTGTGCCTTGAAAGTAAATGGATTCTGAGCTGCCATCTGCTGCGTGTGGTTGACTCATTTCCCCGGCCAAGAGGGAAGGGATCCCAGGGAGGGGGGTTCGGGATTTCGGCCGCCAGGACTCACCCTCCTGATTCGGCTCCCGGGGGGCAATCCAGCTGGTTCGGGTCGCCCCACCTGCACCCAGGGACACTTGGGCAAGGACAATTACTAACTGGAATCATATTATGTAAAATTATGGATAAGAGGGTACAATTGTATTTTCTACTTGTAAGTAGGAGGAATGTCAAAGCTACAAGGCCAGACCTCATATCATCAGCAGGACTATTCTGGCCTTCTGTAAGCTTTCTTTCAGGATTAAATAAATGGTCAAACTTCTTAATGTGAATCTTTAGTGCATTGATAGTTTTCAAGGACATTGCATTGCTGAGTCAAGTTCAATGTTAATTCAAGGGAACATAAATCTCTGGAATAGAGAACAGCGAATGCCATTAACTTAATGCCCAATTCTTAGTATCATCAACTTTTCCCAACATGTAAAAATGTATAATTGAAATAGTCACAGTTCTCTAGAAGAACAGAACCAACAAAATATGCATGTGTATGATATAAAAGGGAATTTTCTAGATTCACATACTGATCAGAACCTGGATAGTCCATGACGGCCATCTGTCTGCACACTGGAGAGCTATAGGAACCAGTAACTACTCTGTCCATGAAGCTGGAACCTCAGAAAAGGAAGAACCAATGATGCATTCTCAGTGAGATGGAAGGCCTGAGAACTTCCTGGAGAACTGCTGGTCAGATTCCACTTTGGAAGAGTGAAGGAGCTGAATTTCAAGGTTTTATATGATAGCAGCTGCAATCTATGCACCTGCTCAAGAGGAATTGACTATGTATCCACTTAGGCTTCCCTGCCTCTTTGGCCTTTGTTGCATCCACGTTTCCAACCTCATGGACCATGCTGACCACATTAAGTGCAGGTCACCCCATCATTTTGCTGTACCACATGCCAATCATCTCTGGAAATACCCTCACAGACACACAGAGAATTGTCTTAATCCTAAGGATCTCTCAGTCCTATCAAGCTGACAATCCAGATTAACCATTATAATAACCTAATCTCTACTTCCTTCAGAAGTATTGTAGTTACTGTGTACACAGAAGATATCAGAATTTCTTCAAATACTCAATAATATTATCTGAATTTTAATCTTGTATTCCATATTCATTCAAATTTTCTGTCCTCGATAAGGCCCTTACTAGCAGTATCTCAGAAAAGTTAGTGGATTTTGAAATATCACTATGTGATGCACACTTTTCTATGTTTTCTACGTTTTTTTCCCAACATATTAATCAGCTTTGTCACTGCTGCGATCAAAAGACCTGAGAGGAACAATTAGAAAATGAAAAGCTTATTTTGATGCTTATGATTTCAGAGGTTTCAGTCCATAGGCTGAGTTCACTTTTCAAGGCCCAAGGTAAGGCAGGACAATCATGGATGAAGAGTGTGGTAGAGCAAAGCAGTTAGGAACATGACACCAAGAAGCAGAGAGAAAGAACTCTGCTCAACAGGCACAAACAATAAACCTCAGAGGTTTGTTGCCCCAATGACCCACCTCCTTCAGCCACACTCTACCTACCTACAGTCATCAGTTAATCTCTATCCGAGGATTCACACATTGATTAGGTTAAGATTTTCCTAACTCAATCGTTTCACCTCTGTATCTTTTTGCATTGTCTCACACATGAGCTTTTGGTGGACTCCTCATGTCTAAACCATAATAGGCCCTATCAAATTTTTCCCTTTCCTTGTTTTATATCTTAATAAATAAATCAGGTACATCAAATTTATTCTTCACCATAATTATATCCTATATAATTCTCTACAGAAAATTAATTTTATTAAAATATCCCTAAACAACATAAAAATAAAAATATGTGCTATAATCATGAAAACAATCAAATGAAATTTGAATTTGATTGAAGACAAAAGAGAAAAGGAAATATTGGCTTGTAAGGTCTTAGAAAAGTTAGAAATTCTAGAGAAAAATTACACACACAAGAATAAGCATTCATATTGGCTTTCCACAACAATAATAGTGTTCTTCCCAACCAGAATGACATTAAATCATATTGACATTTTTGTTAAATCAAAATTTTTCACAGATGAAGAAAAATGATGTGAAAGTATGTCTTGTGACAAAATTCATCCATAAAAATCATGAAATATAATATAGTGAAGGAAAATTTACTCTGATAACCACCGCTTCATGATGTTTGTATTTGTGCCAGATATAATTATACCAACATAGAATTTTCAACTATTCTTCCAATGTATTAAGCATTTAGCTCATTTTATTCTTCTTTGGAGGCAAGTTTAAAATCCAATAAATTACCAGTTTAAAAGTTAAACCTTTGGAGCCATTGGACACCATTGGGCATCTGATGCTGCCTTTTCTTTAAGCTATTTGACAGTAGAAAATATTCCCCAAAAGTCTTTTAAGAGAGTGATATATAAATAATATGTACGTGCAGAATGAAAGCTCACTAGTGATTCCATTCCATGAAGGCTGTTGAACGTTAATTTTTGACACTTAAAATAACTTATTTTGTCATTGTTAATCAAACTATACTTGAGTGAATCTTCATAATTTATAAATAAAATTAAAATATGCATGATGATCAGATTAACCAAATTGAAAGGAAACCACATTAAATTCAAAATATATATTGATGTGATGTAAGCTTTGAATATAGGAATGATCATAAAAATTCTACATGGAACTTGTGATTTTGCTTCTTAGTATTTGGTAACCAGTTGTGTTTGTCATGATTAAAAGATTAAGCATCAGGCATCATCTTTGAGTGAAGAATTAACTCAAGTTCACCAATTAAAATGGCAGAATGACCTGCTTATATGGAATTGCAGCCCATTGGTGAGCAGACAAACGTTTCTCTCCCATCTTGAGGAAATAATGCTGTGGTGCTATCAATAGTCTCCCATTTGTTACTGTTTCTGTTGCTAGATCAGAATATAGTCTACCAATTTAAACTTTATGCTTGTGGGTTGGATTGTATTCATAGAATGAGATGAATAGCACTAGAAAGTGATACCTTTGTGGGAGGAATCTGGCTTTACTACTTTTAACATGTTGAGTATCTGCAAAAAATGCATAAATATACTTATCATATGCACACTTGCATAATTTTTGTCTATAGTACTATGAAACAGAACATGAGCATAAGGCTTATCAATGTCAGTGGAGGATTTGAACAACATGGAAAATAGTGAAAATCATCATTATGTCAACTACCAGGAGGAGAAGTCTAAAAACTCCTACCCAATTGTAGTCCTTGAAGAAAACAATAGTCAAGCATTGAACAGAAAGATTTCCTCACATAGAAAAGAGATAGCACAAGATAAGTACAATGGTATGTGTTGGCACCCTATGACTATAGAATACTCTCCCACTCCCAAGGTTAACAAGACAACTGGCTTAGAGGCTTCCTTTCCTGCTACAATGATCCCTCCCCCTCCCCCATGGACTCTGAAATACTGAAAACTGCAAGTATGCCTTAGGAACACCGATGCACATCCTTATGCACAACAAAAGAAGAGCATAAATTGAGTCTAAAAACAGAGAAAGGTATTCCTAAGCAAGGTGATAAACTACACAGAAACTTTGGGGACTCATTGTTTTGTTATTTTAAATTTCAGAACACCTTTTTATTTATTTCTTTGTTTTTAATGAGAAAGAGAGAGAATGAGGAAGATGGAGAAAGAGAAAATCAATTTTATGTAGCTTTCCATCTGATTTTCATTGCTCCAATGCTTCCTTGGGTATGTGGAGATGGGGTTCAAATTTGGGCACTAATGTGTGCCAGGCAATTGTGATACCACTGAGGCACTGCTCCAGCCCCCAGAACATCTTTTTAAATGGAATTTTCTTTATAAAATATTTAACACTTAAATTACTCATTAAAAAAAATTCATTATATGGCCTGGTGTGGTGGCGTACATCTCTAATCCCAGTGGTTTCAGAGACTGGGGCAGGAGGATCACAAGTTCAAAGCCAGCCTCAGAAATTTAGTCAGGCCCTAAGCAACTCAGCAATACCCTGCTTCAAAATTAAAAAATAAATAAATAAATAAATAAATAAAGAGGACTGGGGATGTGACTCAGTGTTTAAGCACCCCTGGGTTAAACATTTACATGGGGGAAAATTATATATATATATATATATATATCCACACACACACGCACATACATACATACATACATACAGAGAGAGAGAAAGAAAGGGAATTTAGAAAACAGAGAACTGAAGAGGGAAATCAGATATAATTCGACTACTTTAATAAAATTACTAGCCAGCATTTTTATATGCTGTATTTCTTTTCACTCTTTTTCTAGGTATATTTTAACACCAAAAGAATAACACTCCATATACCTCTGCATCCTACACTCTTAACTCAGTGTCTCTGGTACTTTCAAAGATATAAAACAGTCTCAACACCATTACTTTCAGTAGCATCATCTAATAATTACCTCTTCATTGTCAGTTTCCCCAGGACTCTCTGTCCTTTTGTTTTATATTCATAAATGCATATAAAGTAACTATATGATATGGATTTGATCCTAAACCATAGTTACCCACACATCATCCACACCCTACCCCACCCCAGTCTCTTGATTATTCTATATTTTCCCCTATAACAGATAAAAATGTCAATTTCTTTCTCTCTCTCTCTCTCTATATATATATATATGTATATGTATATATAAAATTATGAATTTCCCTAAATTAAATGGTTGCATAAGTATTCAAAAGAAACAATCTAAGAATAATTGGGGGCTCTTTATTAATGGTAAAAACAAAAAAAAAGTATTCTAGACCCCAGACCCATTTTAGGAGCTTGAAGATGGTTTAGGTACACACAAGACAAACTTTTCTAACGTGCCTACTTCATAAGTAGCAGGAACATAATGTGATATATGAAGTAGCAAGTTATTAAACTCAAAAGGAGAGACAGCAGGGTATTTACTGGAGAGATCAACAGAAAAAAAAAAAAACTTGAATATGGGCTCTGGAATTCCTTTGCAAAATGATAAAATAAAATAACCTAAACAGAGAGATGAAAATCTCTGGTTAAAAAAATACATTTTTCTTCAATCTGAGCAAATTATTTGAAAATTGCAAGCACATTGAACCACTGTACAAATGTGCCAAGCACTTTCTTGTGAGGTATGAATTAATAGAAGCAAGTAAGCATAAACTTCAGGGATGCACGGCAATAAAAATTCATCAAAACATTTTAAAGTAAATGAGAATTATTCACAAATATAGAAATATTACATTGGTAAGTAGAAGGTTCACCAGTTTTAGACACAAATGATATAATTTCTGGTAAAATAAAGTGAACAATGTAAAAATCCCTACACCTTGAGTCAGATAAGATAGATACTTTCTGCAGGATTATAAAAGACAAATTGGTCAAACACAATCTTACACTAAGAATCAAATCATATGATGCAATTAATTTGAATATTAAATGATATGGGAAATGTTTGTTAATACTGTTGATACATGAAATTGAGAACTAAGAAAAGTATTTGCCCTATTACTTGATTTTCCCTTTCAATCAGGAAAAGAAAATGTAAGAACTAAAACTAACCTGTAAAACCTTCATTTGTAAAATAATGAGAAACAAAGCTCAGAACATTGCGTTCACTTTCACCAAGCAGTTTTCCTACTTTGATTACTTGTTGAATAAACTCTGTGTCCCTGACATGTGTTCTTTGGAGGATCAAAATTTTTCTATAATTTCTGAATCATCCTATGTGTCTCAGTCATTAGAAGAGCTGATATAAGACAGGAATTAGAAGATAACACAAAAAGCCTTAGTTACATCTCATTCCAAATGGGAGTAAATTACTAGCTCCATTTCAGCAATCATAAAAATATATTAATAATATTACCAGTCAACTCCAATTAAGCTTCTGCAAATCCCATGGCCAATCCCAATTCCTTGCCATCAGGAAATGAATATTAAGTAGTCAGTTTGTGCAATGGAGTCTACAAACTAGATGGAGGCAGAACAAATATATTTGTGTCCTTGAGGAGTTCTAATGCATTAAGAGAGCTAAAATTCAATCCAATTTAATTGCAAGAGAAAACATGTTTAACATAGAATTTATGTTTAATTTGAGTGCTAGAGAATTGCTGAGTGGACACTAAGGTAATCTGAAGAATAAATTATAGGGGACTCCTCTACTACATGAATTTACTGCTGCATATTAAAGAAGGAAGGGAACTAAATGATCAGATTCCAGAAGAAAAATGCTTCAATAGTGAGACTTCTGTATATGAAGGACAAAAGAGAAATGCAAAATTTTAAAACATTGGTAAAAGAAAAGGAACTCCCTAATTTGACTTTGTTTTTTCTTCTCTCTCTGCCTGTGAGAAAAGTACTTTATTATCTTTATTTATTTTTATTGATGCATTATAGTTTTATCTATTGAGGGTATTATTGTCACATATTCATATGTGCACACAACACAACAATATAATTTGGCCAAAATTCCCCCACCCTCCAGCACTCCCCCACCTCCCTCCTCCCATCTTCTGGCCCTTGCCTCTCTTTCTTGGGTATATATTTATTCTAATATACCCAAGTATATTGACATAATTCATATGCCTATGAAAACCATGTTTTTTTATAAAAGCATATGTGTACCTTGTTTTAATTCACTTCCAGTGTTTTCCCCTTCCCCTCCCTTTCTCCTACCTCATGTTCTTTTTAGATATACTTAACAATAGGATAATCATTCACATTTTTATAAAAGCAAGCAGTATAACTTATTCTAATTCAAACTCAAGTATTCCCCACACTCTGCTTTCTCCTTCTTCTCCTTGTCTTTCTGTTATTTATTAAATAGTTTTCTAAGGGGAAATAATGTTGACTTTTGAAAATGATATTTATGTATTTATGCTTATAAGTATTCATCATAAACCTGAGTCATTCTAAACAAATAAGAACATAAAATTCAGCTGTTACCTTAAACATTTATACTTACATGGCTTTGTGATTTCTCCACTAGACTCTTGATATCAATACTTTCTAATTTTTTTTTCATTGTAAGTGTTTGTAATTTTTTAAATATGAGAAGTGTGTAAGAACAAAAACGATTTGGTTGCAAATTGCACCAGTCACATTTTGTCTTGATGTTCACTATTCAAATATACTTACTACATTATTTTGTTTCCATTTGCTTAAAGTATTTGTTGAGAAATGGCTGTTTATCAGAATCTATTGGAGGCATGTTGTGATCTATTCATTAACAAAATAGAAGAAATTCATTGACCTTGAGGAATCTAGGGGTGAAGATGACCCATAAACTCTTTACACACAGAATGAGTAACTAATGGTAACAAGTGTCGTGTAAAAGAAAATGGAAGATCACGAGGGAGTCCCAGAGGCTTCAGTTATAACCCAGATGTTCAAGGTTGGTCACACTGAACTTCTCCTGCTGCCTGTGCTGGGATGTTTCATTTCCTTCAGTCGCAATTAAAATAAGTTATAGTAGAATCCACTGTTACAAAATGCTTTATTTTCTTCCAGTATGCTTTCAAAATATTGTCTTCTTGCTGAATTAATTCTGAAAATTGTGTATGATACTAAATTTCTTTAGCAAATTGCTCTCTGTTCAGTGATCAGTTGGTATAAATTACATATCTTTTCTCAAATGAATTTTTTTAAATTCCAATTTTTCATTTATTATGAGATGTCTACATAGCCTATTCTTTAGTATCTCGACAATAAACCAATGTAATATTTTAATTCCACAATATTTTCAAGTCAGATATCAAGACATGTCCATTTTCATTTAAACGGAAATGCAAACAGCATCATATGTTGTGTCTTCATTCTCATGCTTTTCCAATCCAAGAATTCTTAATTTTGCTCTCATGTCTTCTTGCATGCATTCTTCATTGAATAGGGTATTATTCAATCTACATGCATATGTGCGATTTCTGTTTTGATTTTTGTTGTTAATCATTAGGGTAATGGCCTCATTGTCTGATAGGATACATGGAAGAGGTAGGGGATGGGAGAGGGAGAAAAGATAGGAAGGGATCCAGGGAGTCAGCCAATAATGTAGCATATTCTGCTACATGTGGTGTGGGCAATGTGGGGGCAACTACGGCTTAGGATCAAATGCATAGCTTATTATTATTTTATGCATTTATAATTGTACAATGATTCAATAACTTAATAAAAAACTTGATATTACTTGACTAAAAGCTTTAGAGCAAATAATGTTTCATTCTAAATGACTATATAACGTAGCTTGAAAAACTATAATGAAATTAATATAAATTTTTCATCTTATTGTTTTTCCATCAAAAATGAAATACCAAATTTACTGGCTATAATCAAAGTTTGGGGAGGGTTGATATCATTCTAGATATTTTATGAGAGAATACATTCCTTGCACCTCTAGCAACAGAAGCCACCTGCATTTCTTGATAGCTTTCATTCCATAGTCAAAACCATCAACATAACCCCTTCTTTGCTTTTCCCTGTTTCCTCTGTTTATCACTGAAGTTCTTCCCTAAATTTCTAATGGCCTTGTCATTAGATGGAGAGCGCCTGAATAAGAGCTTAAGATGACCAATTAGCAATGAGTTTAAGATAATCAATTAGAAACCTTAATTCTATCTGCAACTTTTATCTCTTTTGGTTAGAAGCTCTTGTCCTTTTCAGATTTCAGCAGCAGTCTGATTTGCAGTCTTCATCCCTCATCTTCCAAATTAGAAATATCCTGAAGGAAAGATTTTGCAAATATGCTCATTTACAATGTTAACATACTTAAAAACATTTAAATACATACATTAAATAGTTAAAGGTATGAGAGTTCATCTCAGAACCCTGTATTCTATTCCATTGGACCTCAATTCTGTTTTGATACCAATACCATGCTGTTTTTGTCACTATAGCCCCATACTATAATTTCAGGTCAGGAATTGAGATATCACCTGCTTCTTCCTCCTTGCTGAGTAATGTCTTAGCTATTCTGGGTCTTCTATTATTCCATACGAATTTGAATATTGCTTTTTCTATATCCATGAAGAATGACATTGGTTTCTTGATGGGGATTACATTAGATCTGTATAGGGCCTCAGGTAGAATGGCCATTTTTATGATATTGATTCTGCCTAACCATGAACATGGAATGTTTTTCCATATACTCAGATCTTCTGCAATTTCTTTTTTTATATTTCAATAATTTTTGAGGGCTGGAGCAGTGGCTCAGCGGTTGTGGTGTTTGCCTGGCATGCACAAATACGCAAGTTCAAACCTCAGCACCCACATACACAACTACGTGTCAGAACAACAAAAGCCATGTGAAAAACTCAATAAAAATTAATTATCTCTTTCTCTCTCTCTCTCACTGTCTTTCTTTCTTTAAAAAAAAAAGTTCAATAACTTTCATTGTATAGGTCCTTAACATCCTTTGTCAGATTTATGCCCAAGTACTTTATTTTTTTGGAGGATATGCTGAATGGGACAGATTTCCTGATTTTTCTCTTCAGTGGACTTGTTTTTAAAGTATAGGAAGGCTGATGATTTATTGGTTTTGATCTTATAGCCAGCCACTTTACTTAAATCATTTATAAGCTCTAGAAGTCTTCTGGTCGAGCTTATAGGGTCTTCAAGGTAGAGGATCACGTCATCAGCAAATAGAGACAACTTGACTTCCTCCTTTGCTATTTGAATTCCTTTAATTTCCTTCTCTTGTCTGATAGCTCTGGCAATGGTTTCAAGGACCATATTGAATAAGAGCAGTGAAAGTGTACAACCTTGTCTTGTTCCTGAATTCAGTGGAAATGCTTTCAGTCTTTCTCCATTGAGCATAATGTTGGCTATTTTTCTGTCATATTTTACACAGTTAAAATATCTTCCTTTGATCCCTATCCTCTCCAGAGTTTTGAGCATAAAAGGGTGTTGAATTTTATCAAAGGCCTTTTCTATGTCAATTGAAATGATTATATTATATTTATTTTTAATTATTTTTAAGTGGTGAATTACATTTGTTGATCTGCAAATGTGAACCCTCTTACCTTTAACTATCTGATATTTGATAAAGGGGGCAAAAGCATAGTGTGGAAGAAGGATAGCCTGTTCAACAAATTGTGTTGGACAAATTGGATAGACATGTGTAAAATGTGTAGACAACTGAAGCTGGATCCTTACCTTTCTCCCTACACAAAAATTAAATCAAAATCTTTCAAACATCTGGATGTTAAACCTGCAGCATTACAATTGCTTGAAAAAGAAGTAGGATCAGCATTACATAACATAGGGGTGGGCACCGCCTTCCTTAAAAAGACTCCAATGGCACCAGCAGTAAAGTCAAGAATAAATGAATGGGATGCAAATAAACTAAAAAGCTTTTGCACAGCTAAAGATTTAGTCAAGAGTCTCAAGAAAGAACCTACAGAATGGGAGAAAATTTTTGCCTACTACAGTTCAGACAGAGGGCTAATATCCAGAATATACAAAGAAGTATAAAAACTAAACACCTATACGGTGCAACAAGGATGGCACTGAGGAGCCCATGGGAGGACAGTCCAACCTTGTGAGTACGCGAAGGCCTAAGCCAATCAAAGAATACCACCAGATCGACAGGCCTTTTGGTCCCATAAAAAACATAAAAACAATTTGACCTTTACTATTATAGTCTCCACGCACTTCCTCTTTTTGCTGGGTTTCTATATAAGCTTGAGTGTGACTGCTAATAAACAATTGCGTGCTTGTCCTAACTCCCTGCGGTGTCTGATTGTCTTCCCGAAAGGCTGGTGAATGGGCACAGCGGTACGCTCACCTTTCCCGGCCGTGGACGGGGTCCCTCGTTCCCTGCTAGCGAGGGACTGAGTACATCAACCCAACATCTGGCACCCAAAGCGTGAGCAGACTAAGTGGTCTTCCAGGGTGAATGAGACCCTAAGATGGGTAACGAAACCTCTTTAAAAGATGAGCCGGCCCTTAAGGCCTTGCACCACATGTTGAGTTCTCAGGGGCTCGAAATCAGTGATCATAATGCCAAAAGGACCTGGGAACG
>PVKS010012479.1:26099-45796 GCA_004027875.1 Aplodontia rufa
ACTATTATAGTCTCCACGCACTTCCTCTTTTTGCTGGGTTTCTATATAAGCTTGAGTGTGACTGCTAATAAACAATTGCGTGCTTGTCCTAACTCCCTGCGGTGTCTGATTGTCTTCCCGAAAGGCTGGTGAATGGGCACAGCGGTACGCTCACCTTTCCCGGCCGTGGACGGGGTCCCTCGTTCCCTGCTAGCGAGGGGCTGAGTACATCAACCCAACATCTGGCACCCAAAGCGTGAGCAGACTAAGTGGTCTTCCAGGGTGAATGAGACCCTAAGATGGGTAACGAAACCTCTTTAAAAGATGAGCCGGCCCTTAAGGCCTTGCACCACATGTTGAGTTCTCAGGGGCTCGAAATCAGTGATCATAATGCCAAAAGGACCTGGGAACACATTATAGAAGGTGCTCCCTGGGTTCCATGCTCCAATTTGTTTTCTTGGACTACCTGGGCGAGGATGGAACAGATCGCTCTGGAGAGGGAAAAGCAATTCAGCATTGCCCCCCACCTCAGTTTCTACCCTACCTTATCAGTGTCAAAGACTTTCTTCCACCCCGATACAATCCCCACTCCCCCATCCACGAGGACTCACAAGCACAAGGATGGGGAGACTTCACATGAAGTGTGACCCTGAACCTGAAGGGAGGACGCAACGGGGTAGTTGGGGTACATTTGAGAAAGCGGGGGACCCATGCCCAGCACAAGCGCAAACAGTAGAGATCAAAACAAAAGTGAAAGTTACTTCTCCTCCTAGCAGATACCTTGGTACTGAACCCTGGCACCCCACCCCATATTCCCCCAGTTCAGGGGTGCCCCAGGGGGGCTCTGGAGGGTCCAACCAGAATCAGGAGTCTCCTTATACCCCCTTGAGAAGGGAATTACAAGACCAGGATCCCTATGACCCCTTGGTGCAACCTTCTGAGCCTATATACGTGGAGGCTCACTTCTCTTCCTCCAAAGGTTCAGGGTCCCAACCCCAAGCCTTCCCGGTTAACTTAGCTCCAGGGGGTAATAGTCCCCTCCAATGTTACCCCTGGGAGAGAAGGGATCTAAAGGAACTAAAAAAGGCACTGGCAGAAGATGGGCCCAACTCACCCTGGGCTCAAACATTACTTCAGGAACTAGCCTATAACCCCTGTGTCCCCAAGGATTGGATGGATGTGACCAAGGTGGTACTCCCATCTGCACTCTTTATTAAGTGGTGTGCCCTCTATAAAGAAGAGTGCCACACCAGAGCAGAGGCCAATAGAAGGGCAGGGCTAACCCCGTTATCCCTATTTCCTATGGCATGTTGGCAGGCACGGTGGACGCTTACTCCACAGGGATCCAACAAGCAACCATTGCTGACCCCTATCGAGACCAAGTCCGACATGCAGGGCTTGGGATGGGCTAAGTTAGAGGAGCGCCCCACTGAATCCTGCATTGCAGGGATCAGGCAAAAACCAGGGGAGCCCCTGCCTGAATTCATTGACAGGGTTGAGCAAAGCGTTAAGAGAAAACTTCCCCCCGGAGAATTAAGGGACCAATTTGTGAAGTTGTTGGTATGGGAGGGATTGAATGGGGACCATCGCACTGCCTGTGCTGACCTGAAGGATGCCTCTATGAGTAGGTGGATTGTAGCCTCCCAAGACGTTGGGACTCAATCATATAAGTCATAATCATATAAGTCACACACCCTTGCCCTGGTACTTCAAGCACAGGCTCAAATGCAGACACAGGCCATAGCAGAGGTGATAACCAAAGCCCTGGGGGCTCAAAGGATTGGTTCTCCTGACTCCCCAGGCAAGAGAACTTGCTTTAGGTGTGGTCAAAAGGGACATTTTAAGAGAGACTGCCCTCAAATGGGGGGGAAACCCCTAGGGTGACAAGCTACCTTCCACCCCGTGCCCTCGATGCAAAAAAGGATATCACTGGAAGAAAGAGTGTAGGTCCAAATTTGATATCAAGGGCAAGCCTTTAAACTGAGTGAGGGGCATCCTCCAGCACCATTAAAGCAAGGAGGTCCCTCTATGAGAGGACGAGAGCCTCGCCCCCCAGAAGCCCACTGGACTGTACCTATAGTGGAGGGGCAATGCCCCAACTTAAAAGTGGTCATTGGGGGGTGAAATTTAAACTGCCTAGTTGATACAGGTGTGGACAGAACTGTCTTGAAAGCAGAAGAGGTACCCTCTGAATGGCAGCTTGTCCCAGGACCCACGGTCTTGGTGGTGGGGGAAAACTCCCTCTCAAAAAAACCACAACGTACGTAAAGTGGGTCAACCCCGATGGTGACCAGGGGAGGGTACAACCTTTGTTTGTAAAGGGACTCACTGCTAATTTGTTGGGGCAATCCATACTGGGACAGATGGATGCCGTCGTGACCACTGATTATAGGGCCTTCTACAAGGAGAGGGATGTAGAGGATATAGAGCCCTCCAGCTACTCCCCCTCCTCTGAGAGGGTCACTCCAGGCAAAACCACATAGGTCTACCCCCAAGCCTAAAGGCCACTGCTCCCCAAACTCCACGTATCCGGTGGAAATCAGAAAAGCCCATCTGGGTGGAGCAGTGGCCACTTCCCAAAATTAAGCTTGAGGTTCTTCAGGATTTGGTGTTGGAACAGCTATGCTTAGGGCACATTCGCCCTTCCCTAAGCCCTTGGAACACCTCTGTTTTTGTGATTAAAAAGACCTCAGGAAAATGGAGACTACTCCAAGACCTGAGGGAGATTAATAAAAATATGCAGTTGGTGGGAACTCCCTTACGGGATATGCCCTGGATCCCTGTAATACCTACCGACTTCACTCTTACAGTGATTGACATCAAGGACTGTTTCTTCTCTATTCCATTACACCCCAATGATTGTGAAAAATTTGCCTTCTCTGTAGACAAGGTTCAAAAGGTGGTGGATGGAGTGTCCCTTCGTAGATATTCTGTGCACCTGCCCTTGTCCCTCTGGCTCATTAGTGGAGAGCACCTCACTACTGCAGTCATCATGCAGGAACCCATTCTATGGGTTCCAGTGACTTTGAGTGGGGTGCCAAGGCTTTACTCCCAGGTGGATCAATTCACTGACCTTATCATTAAAGGAAGAAACACATCTTTGAGATATTATGGTCTTGATTCTCACTCCATTATCTTCCCATTCAGAATAAAGGATGTGGAATGGCTCACTAGGTCCAATCTCAGGCTAGCCATCTCCTTGGAGGGATATATGGGATGCATAGATTGCCACTATTTATCATTGCACTGGGCACCCCCGTAGCAACGGCTTCCCCTAAGACTGCCCACCCTGTTCCCATGGGAATTCATCACTGGGGCACTCTATGTCTTTACAGATGGGGGTCAAAAGGGATCAGCGTATGCTGCCTTTGAGACCTTTGCTGAGAGGCCCAAGTTTTATAGATTCCAACCTTGCTCAGGATCTGCCCAATACAAAGAGATGTTAGCTATCATCATGGCTTTACAGGATATTACTCAGCTTTTTACTCTTTTTTCAGATAGCCTCTATATGGTTAACCTCCTTCTACATGTCCACTCTGCAAAAGTGCCGATTGACAGCAATCCTAATTCCATGCTTATGATCTTGCTTCGTAGCCTACTTGAAGGAAGATGCAACCCCATTTTCATACAGCACATCAGAGGTCATACCCCCTTTCTGGGGTTTATCGCTCAAGGCAATTCTTGGGCAAATAAGCTTGCCTCTAAAGCACATGTTTTTATGCTACATGAAGCCACTCAGCTCCACGAGCTAACTCATGTAAATTGGAGAGGCTTACATAAGCAATTCCGCTCTGTCCCGATCAAGGATTTGAAAAAGGATTGTCCACACTTGTAAGTCATGCCAGCCATTTCTCCGGGTAACCCCCCTCCAGGATGCAGGGGTAAATCCCAGAGGATTAAAACCCAATATACTATGGCAAAATGATGTTACTCATTTTGCCCCATTTGGAAACAATTTCTCGGGAGCCTGTTGGGCTACAGCACACACTGGAGAAAAATCCACACATGCCAAATCCCATTTTATTCAGTGTTTTGCTACCCTAGGTTTACCTAGGCAAATCAAAACAGACAATGGACCCTGTTTTGTTAGTGAGGCAACACATAACTTCTTCACCCTATGGAACATAAAACATATTAAAGGAATTCCCTACAATCCTCAGGGACAAGTCATAGTTCAAAGAAATCACCAATGCCTAAAATAGCCACTTTTAAAACAAAAAGGGGGAATCCACAGCCCCAATTTGCAACTGTAAATAGCCTTTTGACTATAAATATTTTAAATTTTACCAAAAAATCTGATGAACCGAAGTTCTAGAAACATTGGCTTTGTCTTGTGTTGGGCACTGTGCAAAAGAACGCTGTGCTGAGCGCCATGACACTTCTCTCTTCTCCTCCTCCTTCATGTTTCCCGTGCTCTGAGCAAAATGGGCTACGCGCCTGCGCCTGAGTGCTACTTCCTCTTTTTCTCTGCACCTTCCAGGTTGGTGATAGATGACAACACCAACATAACAGTCCCTCATTGGCTGGGATAAGCCAGTCTGCCGCTTCACCATTGGCCCCTTAGCGGTCTGCCCTCGCTATATCCATCCATGTGCATTGGAAATAAAGGAGAAGAAGTTTCAAGGTGCCATCCATGCATGGGACTGATTTATTCCCCCCCAGCTGGGAGGGAAGGGACCCCCGAAAGGGAAGGGAGGTCCAGCATTCCGGCCGCCGGCATTTGCCCCCTCGTCCCCGCTCCCTCACTCGTGCTGATTCGGCTCCGTCTCGGGGAACGATCCAGCCGGTCCTGATCGGTCCGCCCGCTACCCGCTCTGGAATGCTGCGGTAGCGACAAATGGTGCCCCGTGTGAGGATATTCTCACGATCCCGCTAACAGGACCCTGCCCGCCAAGAAGATATTGAGGAAATTCTAACTCAAGTGAGTAGGCCCCGCTTTTTTCCTTTTAATCTCTCCCTATTCGGATGAGTGCACCCAGCGCCCAGGTCTTAGGGCCCCGCCTTCCTTGCTTTCAATTTCTCCCATTCGGCTGCAAAAGCCCACCACCCTGATCTTAGGGTCCCATTTTTTTCCTTTTAATTTCTCCCTTTTCGGCTTGGTAGGCCCACTGCTCTAGTCTCAGGGCCCCACTTTCTTTAAATTACCTCAGCATTCTTGGGCTCCTTTTCTCTTCCCCCTATTCTCCATACCAGCTGATGGGGGGGTGTGGCTCACCTCAACACTTTTAGACCCCAATGTTTGAATCCCTCTTTGCTCTCTTCCCCCTGTCCTCCATGCCAGCCAACGAGGAGCCCTCTAGCTAGTTTGAACCCCACTTCGCTCTCTTTCCCCTGTCCCCCATGCCAACCAATGGGGAGCCCTCTAGCTACATCAACACTTTTGGAAATGTCTCTTTACTATAGGATCCCTTATTTCTCTAGTCCTTTTATGGTACACCTTGCATTCCCCTTTGAAACGTCTCTATCGTCTCACCTCCGCCTTGGGTCAATTAGCTAGCAAGACAGACCCTGCCTTGGATTCCCTACAGATTCTCCTTAAGAGCAGAGGATTAGAGCTCACTGATAGTCAAATTAAAACCACATGGACCACGTTTCTTAGGGTGGTCCCCTGGTTACCTAAAAGTAACTTGTTTAATTGGAATACATGGGACCAAATTGAGCAACTCCTTAGAAAAGCTCAAATCCAATCTGGGGATCCCCCTCCCTTTGGGGAGTTTCATACAATCTCTGCCCTAAAGAGCTGCTTTCCCCTGCAGCCTGACTACATGTGAAAATAGCAACTCCCAAACCAAGAAAAGGATTATATCCCTATGGAGGAAGAAAGACCCACTCCCCATGCTCTGACCCCCAACCTTAATCCTTTTGACTCGGCCCCATAGCCTGCTGGAGGTGGGCCCCCTTCTCTTCCACCCCCGCTGCATACCACATCCACCTCTAATCCATTTAGACTTGTCTGGGCTCCACCCCCCCTCTTTTGAATCGGGACCTCCCTCAGTTCCGCCTTGCCCTGAACCTTGTCAATGGTTCCCTGTCAATGTTAACCCTGGGGCAGCCGTCCAGCCACGTGGTACCCGTGGGAGCCGGGGGACCTTAAGGAGTTAAAAAAGGCCATTCTTGAAGATGGACCCAATGCCCCATGGACAGAAACTATCCTTCAGGGACTAGCCCACCACCCATGCACGGTGGCAGACTGGCGGGCATTGGCCCATGCAGTCCTTCCAGGTTCGCTGTATATAAAGTGGAGTGCCCTATACAGAGAGGAATGTCAGCAGCAGGCAGAGCAAAACCAAAGTGCTAATCCCATAATCCCTATTACTGTTGGAATGCTTACTGGCACCTCCGATCAATATTCATCAGGCATCCAGCAAGTGGCCATTCCACCTCCTTATCAGGATCAAATTCGGGCTTTAGGCCTGGCCGCATGGTGAAAGCTGGAGGAGGGACCCTCCAAGTCCCCAACAGCCGGGATCAACCAAAAACCTGGAGAAGACCTCCCTGGGTTTATTAATAGAGTTGAAGGGAGCATTAAACACAAGTTCCCTCCCGGCAACCTCCGTGATCATTTCGTTAAAATGATGGTATGGGAAGGAATGAATCAGGAACATAAAATGGCTTGTTCTGGTCTTAAGGACCGATCTATGGAGAGATGGGTAATAGCCACAAAAGACATCGGGACCCATTCTCATTAGACCCAGGCATTAGCCTCGGCCCTTCAAATTTCTCATAGGGAGGATGCAGCTACTTTAGTGTGTGCGGTCCAACAGGCTTACCCCAGGAAAGACACCACCTGTTTCTGATGTGGGTAGGAAGGTCACTTCAAGAGGGAATGCCCCAAATGGGCAGCGGAGGGTTTAAACCCAACTGGGGCCTCCAAGGGGTTGGACCCTAATGCCCACCGTCCACTCCCTAACACCCCACGAACACCCTGCCCACGATGCGGAAAGGGCTATCATTGGGCCAAAGATTGCCGATCTAAAACAGATGCACAGGGTCAAACTCCCCAAGGGCTTAACCCAGCCCCACTAAAAAACAGGGCCCCCCCAGCTGAGACTTATTGGACCATCCCCTCATGCAGGGCATCAGACCCAAAATGATCCTCACAACTGGGGCAAATCTTTTAAATGCTTAATAGACACTGGGGCTGACAAGACAGTTCTAAGAAAAGAGGAGATTCCCCCGCAATGGAGGTTAGTTCCCGGACCACCCCTACTGTGGGTGGGGGGACAAACCAGCTCTCAGCAAACTGCTGACTGGGTCTCATGGATGGATCCAGACGGCAACTCAGGCGAAGTGCAGGTGCCAGGGCTCACAGCTAACCTCCTGGGACAAGACATATTAGAAGAGACTCAGGCCTATATTGCCACTGACCATAATGCCTTTCGTGGGGATTCTTTAGATGAAAGGAAATACCAACAACAATTTGGGGAAGGCCAATATCACCAAAACTACCAGGGCAACCCTAACTTTGAAACCATAAGAAAGGATTTACCCCAACTTAGTTCCAAACCTCACCCCCAATCCTAAGGGCTGCTGCTCCCCCTGGGACACCCAAAATCAATTGGCTCCCAGGGCCCCCCATTTGGGTGGAGCAGTGGCCTTTACCCTCTACAAAACTAACACAACTACATATCCTTGTAAAACAGCAAATAAAATTAGGACACCTCCAACAATCCATCAGTCCCTGGAACTCACCTGTATTCGTAATTAAAAAGCCCAATGGAAACTGGAGGTTCCTTCAGGATTTGAGGCCAATTAACCAAAGAATGGTTCCCTTTGGGACCCCTCAACGAGGCCTCCCATGGATTCCAGCCATTCCTAATGATCATCACCTGATTATCATTGATATTAAGGACTGCTTTTTTTCTATCCCCCTCCACCCTGAAGAGAGAGAAAGGTTTGCTTTCTCCCTCCCCTCACTTAACTTTAAGGGACCTGACCAGAGGTTTGAATGGACCATTCTTCCTCAGGGAATGGCTAACAGTCCCTCTATCTGTCAACACTTTTCATCTAATATACTTGGCCCTCTAGACACTTGCCCCAACTTACTTGTATATACTTATATGGATGATATCATCCTGAGGTCCCCCTGCCCAGAGACCCTTCAACAAGCTTTTGGTAACTGTCTGCACCTCCTTGCCCAACACAATTTCCAAGTGGCTCCCGAAAAAATCCAAAATATTCCCCCCTTCAAAATTCTTGGGTCTATTCTCACCATAGATTCTGTTTCTCCTCTAAAACCTCAATTACATATTAAGGATACTTACACCCTCACCCAACTTCAACAACTACTCGAGGAGATTAATTGGATTAGACCCTGGCTTCCCATCTCTACAGATGAACTTACACCCCTCTTTGACATTTTAAAAGACCTTAACCTACAATCCTCTGTCCAACTATCCCCCACTCACCGGGACATACTTTCCAAGGTCCAATAAGCCATTAATTCCACCTCCCTGAAGAGATTTGACCCTAACCTACCTCTATTTTTGTATGTTTTCCCAAGTAAAACCCTCCTCATGGCTCTTCTAGCTCAGGAGGGAAAGCCTATTCATTGGGTACACCTCTCAGTGGGGGGAGCCCCCTGCATTTACTTCTTAAGTGACCAACTGGCTGATTGTATCATTAAGAGCAGGGAGCTTTCAACTCATCTTTTTGGGACTGTTCCACACACGCTGATCATCCCCTTTAGGCTCAATGATTTTTTAAGGCTCCAAAAAAACCACACCAAGGTGGCACTGGCCATGGAAGGGTTTATTGGGAAAGTTGTCATTATGAACCCTATAAGTGGATGAATTCCTTTGGGAGATTAGATTGGCATCCCCTCGCCTATTCCTGTCTCATCCTGATCCTCAGGCCCCCACCGTCTTCACTGACGGAGGCCAACAAGGCGCATCAATGGTGTTTTTCTCTTTAAAACCTCACCCAAATCAACCAGATCTATCTCCTACCCATGAGATTCAAGGTTCAGACCAATTTAAGGAGCTTTATGCAGTTGTCCTTGCCCTCAATAAGGTTCACACAACCTTCAACTTGTTCTCTGATAGTCTGTATGTTGTCAACCTCCTTCCTAACCTTCTTCATGCCCACATTAAGATGGATAACAACCCCATCACTCCTCTTATGATCCAAGCTTGATACCTTCTGAATAAAAGAGTTAATCCCATATATATTCAACACTTGCGGGGACCTCAGAGCTTGCCCGGACTCCTGACCTATCAGCTCTTGCTGATTCCCTTGCTTCCAATCCTTCTGAGTGTTACACTCTCTCAGAAGCTGCCTCTTTCCATCACCTTACTCATACTAACTGGAGAGGCCTTCACCATCGTTTCCCCCAGGTTCCAATAAAAGACCTAAAAAAGATTATCAAAACTTGGAAGTCCTTCCTCCCTTTCCTACAAGTTCTCCCCTTTCAGGGGCCTGGAGTTAACCCCAGGGGCCTAAGACGCAATCATCTCTGGCAAACAGATGTCACCCATTATTCTGCCTTTGGGAAATTTAAATTTATCTTCATGTCTGTGGATACCTTCTCCCATGCTTGTTGGGCCTCTGCACATACCGGCGAGAAGGCCAAACATGCCATCAACCACTTTCTTCAATATTTCACTACCCTAGGTCTACCAGATCGAATAAAAACTGATAACGGGCCTTGCTTTATTAGTCAATCCCTTGCTAACTTCTTCCAAAAGTGGAACATTAACCACACTGCGGGAATTCCACACAATCCTAAGGGTCAGGCCATAATCGAAAGACATAATAACACCCTTTAGTCTCAACTAATAAAACAAAAAAGGGGAACACTCCCCCCTCATGATCAGTTAAAAATGACCCTATTTACATTAAATATTTTAAATTTTTCCAAAGGAGACCATTTTTCTCCTTTTCATAAACATTGGACCACCAGCACGCCATACCTGACTCTCAAGGTCAGATGGAGAGACCCCCTCACGGGGATATGAAGAGGCCCTGACCCACTGATCATTACAGGGTGAGGATTTGGCTGTGTTTTTCCAACTGATGAGCCCAAGCCAATTTGGGTCCCGGCCAGGGATCTCAAGAATTGCCCTCCCAGTAACGAACACTCAGGGGACTCAACCTCCCCTGAGGAGACTTCCCTTTCTGATCTCTTCCAGGGACCATAATAATCCACCCAACTCTCGTGCTCCTACTCGTGGAGACGCACTCGACACAGACTGGCTTCGGTGACCCAAGTGAACACAATACCCGCCAGAACTCTGGACCTTCAAAATCAGATCGACTCCCTGGCTGCAGTGGCTCTCCAAAAATACTGGTCTTATGACAACCAGTCAGGGACTGTCCGGGACAAAACAAACTTTTCTCTCTAAATTTTCTGCTCTTGACAGCTCATAAATGTCCAAGTGCAATATCAGTGACTTGTCAGTGCTAACCCTATCGCTCTTTTGGCCGATGACGGGTAAGTTCTTAAAGGAAAGACAACCTAAGACAGGCCTTCTGGGCTGGGTTTTTCCCCCGTAGAGACCATTGGCTGTGTGGGTATCCAGAGACGGGTAAGATTCCCTAAGAGGCGAGGGAACGACCTAAGACATGAGCCCCACCCTTGTTTCCGGCTGCTTTATTGGCCTTCAAACAAAATAAAAAGGGGGAATTGTTGGGCACTGTGCAAAAGAATGCTGTGCTGAGTGCCATGACGCTTCTCTCTCCTCCTCCTCCTTTATGTTTCGCGTGCTCTGAGCAAAATGGGCTACGCGCCTGCGCCTGAGTGCTACTTCCTCTTTTTCTCTGCACCTTCCAGGTTGGTGATAGATGACAACACCAACATAACAGTCCCTCATTGGCTGGGATAAGCCAGTCTGCTGCTTCACCATTGGCCCCTTAGCGGTCTGCCCTCGCTATATCCATCCATGTGCGTTGGAAATAAAGGAGAAGAAGTTTCAAGGTGCCATCCATGCATGGGACTGATTTATTCTCCCCCGGCTGGGAGGGACGGGACCCCCGAAAGGGAAGGGAGATCCAGCATTCTGGCCGCTGGCATTCACCACCTCATCCCCGCTCCCTGACTCATCCTGATTCGGCTCTGTCTCAGGGAATGATCCAGCCGGTCCTAATGATTCCGCCCACTACCCGCTCCAGAATGCTGCGGTAGCGACAGTCTTGGACCTCCGAAATCATCTATTCTCATAAGATGCAGTGATCCCCTGACTCATCAGTGGAGGGGGGCTGAACCTCTCCTCACTACGGGGAGAGGGTTTGCCTGTGTATTCCCACCATAGGATGTCCCTGTCTTTGCCGGGTTCTGACCTGAGGGACAGGCCGTTGATGAGAAAGAGCACAGGCAGGAGATCCAGGTGGAGCAGTCTCTCTCTTTATTCAAGCTTTCCTTTTCTTTTTATAATCCTAAGGGAGTTGCCAAGAGTTATGCAGACTTCAAGTACAGACAAAAACTAGGGAACAGCCTGTCATTCAGATATTCCAACCCACCATGATCTTCTTTTGCACAACAGTTAGCAAGCTTAACAAAGCACAACCTAGCAGCCCTTCCTGAAGGAACTTATGCAAATAGTAACAAGATCACTCTAGGGCAGCTGATGAAATGGAGTGAAGGTCAGACACCAACAAGAATTACCATCTCCCATATGGGTACCTGCCAGACACACCAAATTCACCCCTTTGTCGTCCAAAGAGGACCATGCCCAAGACCAAGCTGTCCAACAAGGAGAGAAAGAGGCTCTGGTGGTCCTGGATGACTTTCCACAAATGGAAGAAAATATATCGACCCAACCATCTCCAAGGGCCATCAACCTTTGAGAAGTATTTTCTGCTTTAACTTTTACAGATGTTCCCGATTCGCCTCCTGCTCGGAAGTGTGACCCTGTTGGTGGCACTGAGAAGACAGCAACCTTCATCAACCTCAAGGAATAAAAGGTTGATGGAAATTGCTCATTCTCGATGACACCGGAACTATGCCAGTGGGGTGACCCCATGGAGTTTCAGCCCACTGGGCTGTCCTTTCCTCTCCCTACACCCCATGTTTGTTTATCTTCTGGTTGTGCCAGCAGACTCACTCCTTGCATCTCTCTCTCCACTGTGTTTTAGACAAACTCCCCTTGGTTCAAACAATGGATTAATTGGTCACCATGGCTCACCACCTTAATATCTACATAGCTAGGACCAATCCTAATAATACTGTGCCTATTTGGACTGTGTGTCATCAATTGATTGGTGACCTTCGTGTGCTCCAGGGTAGAGGAGTTCCAACTCATGACCCTCCGCCTTCATTACAATCAAATGCACCCTTATGATGACCTCTGATGGTGAAACCTTCTTATGAAGGTGCCTAGCCTATACCTAACCTAAGGTGGGCATGGCTTGTATCTAGCCCAAGGTGGGCCAAATAAAACAAAAAGGGGGAAATATAGGGTGCAACAAGGATGACACTGAGGAGCCCAGGGCAGGGCAGGCCAACCTTGTGAGCATGCGAAGGCCTAAGCCAATCAAAGAACACCACCAGATTGACAGGCCTTTTGGTCCCATAAAAAACATAAAAGCAAGTTGACCTTTACTATTATAGGCTCCATGCACTTCCTCTTTTCGCTGGGTTTCTATGTAAGCTTGAGTGTGACTGCTAAGAAACAAGTTCCTGCTTGACCTGACTCCCTGAGGTGTCTGATTGTCTTCAGGGAAGGCTGGGGAATGGGCACCGCAGCACATTCACCTTTCCCACCATGGACGGGGTCCCTCATTCCCTGCTAGCGAGGGGCTGAGTACATCAATCCAACAAATACCAATATCACAAAGAATCCAATTAATAAATGGGCTATGGAACTAAACAGAAGCTTCTCCATGGAGGAAGTCCAAAAAGCCCATAAACATATGAGAAAATGCTCTTCATCACTGGCAGTAAGAGAAATGCAAATCAAAACTTCACTGAGATTTGATCTCACTCAAGTCAGTGGCAAAAATAAAGAATATGAACAATGAAAGATGCTGAAGGGGATGTGGGAAAAGAGGAACACTGTTACATTGCTGGTGGGACAGCAAACTGATACAGCCACTCTGGAAAGCAGTGTGGAGACTCCTCACAAAATTAGGGCTGGAACTAAATTTTGACCTAGCTATTCCACTTATGGGTATCATCCCAAAAGAGCTAGTATTGGCATAGTATAGAGATGCTGCTTCTTCAATGTTTATAGCAGCTCAATTTACTATAGATAAATTATGGAACCAACCCAGATGCCCCTCACTTGACGAGTGGATTCAAAAACTTTAGTACATATATACAATGGAATTCTATTCTGCTATTAGAGAAAATAATATCATAGCATTTGCAGCCAAATGGATGGAGATGGGAAAAATTATGCTAAGTGAAGTATCCCAATCGCAGAGACTCAAGGGCCAAATGATTTCTCTCATCTGTGGAAGCTAGAATACAACTGGAAACAGTATGATAGTTGGCTAAGCTAATAATGTCTTCAACATGTATGAATTTTTACACAAACAGGGGGAACCTTGACTAGGATGCTGGGAGATGTATGTAGGGGGACAGGAAGGAGGGAAAGAATGGGAAAAATATCAAGAAGACTGGAGGGAGGGAGTATGAGGGAATCTAATCAGAAAGGAACCTCCAACTTATAATGTGCTAAATCATCTTTTGGAAGTCTTCTATACATAAAATTTTATTTCCCTAACAACCATATGAGATAGGTTAAGAATATATATTCAAGTTTGTCTTCTTTAGGTAATCTGTCAATGAACTACACTTTTAAGCTATTGAGACCCAGAGTTTGAACATAATACCTTTTCATGTTTTGCTTAACATTCTTTCTATACCCATATTTCTTCAAAAGAGAGATGCCAAATAAGAACAACAGCTCCTAGAAAAAAAGTCAAAGACACAGCTACCTAATATCTAACACAGCTTTCAAAACAATCATATTTACAAAACAGGAGACTGATAGAGGAAAAATAATTAAAATATTTCTGTTATACATTTTATTCAGTATTAGAAAAGAATAAAATTGTGTGGTTGTTTTGTATTAGGAGGCCACAATAGTTAATTTAATGTGTATATATTTTGTTATGTGTATATATAGATATGATATTTATATCTATCTCTTTATATATGTATCTATATCTATCTATTTATATATGTATATATAGACAGAGAGAGAGAGAGAGAGAAAGTGAAAAAAGACCAAGAAATAAAAAGAAAAAGAGTGGTGAAAGATTTTTAAAGAATTAAGGATTACATGATTGTGGAAATTGGAAAATCTAATAGAGCAAGCTGGAGACCACAAAAAGAGTTCATGTTGCAGCTCAAATCTAAAGGCAAATAGCTGGTAGACATTTTTCTTCTTAGGGAAGATTCATCTTTTTCTTAACACCTTCAAATTGTTATATACAGAGACTAGAATTTTCTCTCAGTGGTATGGCACTTGCCTGGCATGTATGAGGACCTAGGTTTGAACTCCAGCACCATGTACACAACTAAGTGTCAGAGAAACAAAGACCAGATAAACAAATAAAGTTTATTCGCTCTTTCTTTCTCTCTCCCCTTCTCTCCATCTGTCTCACTCTCCCTCTCAATAAAATTATAATATACAGACCATTCACATTGTGGAGGGCAGTTTACTTTACTGAAAGTCTACTTGTTTAAGTATTAATATCACCTAAAAATTACCTTCCCAGCCAGTTCCAGATGTATACAACCACATATCTAGGCACTGTGTTAAAAAAAATAGGTATAGAATAATTAGCCATCACAATTGGTTAGTACAGGATACATCCAAGAACAGACAGAACAGACCATATCTCACTAGAGCAAATTCTCTGTACCTTTTCAACAGATCTAACCATATCATAACCCATGAAGGCAAGGACAAATAGCTCACATGGATATGTGGATGTGGGTGGCTGGGGCTTAGGATAAGCACAAATAGTTTAGAGTAAACTAATACTCTAACAAATGGAGAAAGAGGAAGAGAGAAATAGGGGGGAGAGAAGAGGAAGAGAAGAGAAAACAAGAGACAGGGAGAATTTTGAATAACAGAATGAATGGGCAATCATTTTGATATAAATTTATTGTGTATTTCACAATAACTAGAAGAGTCCAATGATTTCCAATATATAGAAGTGTTAAATATTTGAGAAAGTGGTAATGGTAATTATCATGATTTAATCACGGTATACATGCCCTGCATTTTCATGCTGCATCTCACAAATATCTACAAATATAATGCCAATTAAATAAATATATATATAGTATATATGCTTGAATATATATAAATTAATATATATGAATATATATACACATATATATATGAATATATATATATACATATATATATGATGGAGAATTAGCACTTTGCAATTTGTAAATCATTTGTATCTTTTTTAAGGTCATGGTATTTCATTTAAGGTCATTAAATATTCTAAAGTGTTGGATTTGTGAAAATCCAAATCTGAAACTATATGAGGAAGGATTGGATGGCATCAGTTACATAAAGCAACAAAATAAGTTGCCAAAGCTGATGCGACTCTAAAATGCTTACAGATAACATTAGTGGACTTTGAAGTCATTATAACTCAAATCAGAGTCAAGTCAACATTTTTAAAATGATGAACAAACTCTGACTAAATTTTTGTTGAAAAATTTACAGAATTCAATTAATTTTCTACTGAATACTTAATAGATATTTGAAATGTTTTACAATATTTTATAATTTTATATGCATCTCACTTAATAAATCTAAAGTAGAGAAAGCAGGTGTTATCATAAAATATGTTCTTTATTTCCTGAAAAAGACTTTAAGCTTTTCATTGACTTGCTATTATTGCTGTCCTATAATTTTGTGACAAAATGACAAAATGGGTAAACTGGAAATGAGTTTAAAAAAAACCAGTTTTGGTAGACAATTAGTATGCAGTTTTGCATAATACAAATGTCATTCAATTATAACAAAATGGTTTAACTGCTTATTCTCACCATGCATATTTACCATGTGCTCAATTACATGCAAATGCCTTTACAATTGCTTATATGCATGTGCATTTTTCTCTTTATGGTAAATAATTTCAATAGACATTCTCTTAAACAACATGCACATGGCTACTTATGCATGTACCATTTGTTTGGATTCAAATAGTCTTCAATGAATGCTGACTAATTACAGGTTCTAGCTAATTAAGGTTTTATAGTAATAGTTATTTTTCCACTACAAATGTTTGTTGTCTCAATTCATTTCAAGGTTGTATGATTTAGGAATTTCTGTACAAATGTGTGGCCTGGGCATAAAGAAGAATCACAGTTTTGTTTTTCATGCGCGATTTTATTTTAACTACATTGTAAATGACTTACACAAATGCACATTATGACAAAAATAAGCAAAGTAAAATTTCTTAGGTCAGTAAACTAGGATGTAAGGAAAATGAAAGTGAACATTAACTACAGTCAGCAAAGAAATTAGTACAATGTGGCTTTCCTATGGGTGAAGAGTGGCTCTTATAATCCTCATTTAGCAGAAACAAGACTTATACAATGCTGAACCTTCAGTAAATATTGAGCAAGTTTAATTAATATGCAATAAGTACTTTTTATGTTTTTTAAACATTTTTTATTGACGTATACAGCTACTAATGCAGGATGAAGTTTATAAGGAAGAAGAACAATAACATGAATAAAAATAAAATATTTTAAGACTAAGTAAAATAAATTTTAATGATATTGATAGTATAAATTCCATCAAAGAGAACTGCTCACATTGTGTCAATGTTACTATTTCATGATGTATCAGAAAATATTCCTTAAAAAATAAAAGGGACACATATAAAGATTAAGGTGATCCAAGCCTAACCTATTCATGAAGCATTAGTAATGAAAGTAAGTGATTTAAACAGTTGTTTATCAGTTTGTGTTTGCCACAAATTATATGCTTTCCAGAGTCACTGAAGAATTGGGTAGTGACCATCTGAGTGTGCATAATTTAAATTAATTTGTGTTTTATTCACTATTCATGAAGAGCTACCCATGAGAAAATGAGCTAACACAGCAATTTGAAAAGATTGAACCCTACCAAATAGAGCACTTTGGAATGGATTTCAAGCATAAAACTGGAGTACTGGCATAAGGTTCACTGTGGAGACAGGTCATGAATTGAGCCCTCTCCTCCATTATCTCCATTCCTAAGGTAAACTATGATGGTTGTACCTGATTTATTCCTCAGTTCAATAAGATTGCTTCAAATATACATTTAAGGGTACTGTATCTTTCTCATAACCTCAACTAAACAAAAACATAATTACAGAAATTTATACCGTCAGTATTGATTTCACATAAAAACTAGACCATAATACTAAATGTCTTTTGGTCTTTTACCACATTCTGAAGGGTATAATTCTGAGCTGATATGAAAGGCAAAGCCACATACATTAAGACTAATTCACGACATAATTGATGGGAAAATGAAATGCAATCTGGGTGGTGAATTCTCTATGAAAAAAACCTCAAAGTTTTTTGTGAACTTATTAAAATGTGTACATGAAAAATGAACTTCCACCTTAACTGTGTCAAGTGGAAAATGCATATTTAGTTAAATATGATGTGCATCTTTGTATATCCATAATTAAGAACTAGATTTCAAGGTCATTGACCGTGGTTGTTAGAACTGTGCAGGACATGTGGATATCTTGCTGAGGGGCCAAGTTCAATCTAGAGAAGTTTCCATTGGTCGAGCAGCATGTATTCCCCTGCCAGGAAGAAGAGATAATTTCTCTCACATAAAAATGTTTTATGCATAATAATTTTCTCTCAATGCACTATAACACCCAGAGGAAGACCCTTTGTAGTTCAACCACCTCAGAGCTGGCACTCTCTCCTAATTTGCACAAAGTAACAGGCTAGCCCACTGGAGACTTAAATGTAGGTAACCTCAAATGTCTGGCAAAATGTGTGTATTGTCTATTACAAGACTTCTTGACATTCCTACCTGTTACAAGAAATATGTAAGTTCTATTGTATACCAGGAAAGAATTCATCCTGTCCACAATTTTTTTTCCCAAATGAAAAGAAGACTCCTTTTTAAAGGAAGATCTTATTACAGGATCTTAACTTTTCTATACTGCTACAGAGTATTGGCAAACAGACTGAGATCTGCCACAAATGGAAATACTCCAGGGACTTATTTACTAGTGAAGAGATTTCACTTTGATCTGTAATTTCAAGTTTGAAGCTGATCATTTGAGTAGTATCCATACAAGTATACATCCTTAAGACTTAAGCCTGGGGGAGACCTGTTGTTAGTAAGGGTTTGGAAAAAAGCAGGGTTACATTTAGGCACTTACTGATCTTGAACGTTTTCCTTACCTGGTTGAATTTCATTCTGAATTTCAAATCTGGATTAAAGCTTTCTATGAATGCGTGCATTAGGGTTTTAAGGTGAGTTTAACACACAGGTAGTTTCAGATTATAAAATATTATCAAAATCTTAATTATTGTTTCATTAAAATAGTTATTAAAATAGCTATAGGCCACTGAAAAGAAGTACTAAAAGTAGCTACAATTATGATTAGTCCCTTTCTTTTTATGAATTTTGCAACGTAAATCTGGGCAAATCTTGATGCACATTAGTAATCTTCAATTAAATATATAACTTCCATATAATGATATTTAATGATTATATATGATATATATAAAATTGACTTGTATTTCTTAAATTTAAATTGATATTGCTAACTAGTTGGTTAGTAGATATTTACTTGTCTTGAAAATGAATGTAGGCTAATGAAAGTAACAAATACACCACTAGACAATGTAATTTTTCTTAAATAAAAGGGTACATTTTTCTTAAAATCTCTGATAATATAAAGCTTAAATTATATATTTCTTATGTTTAACATTCAAAAATCCTGAAAAGATTTTAAAAAGTAAAATACCATTCTTTTACTTAGTTTAATCATACATCATAGGAGTAATATACCTGAAGTTGTATGTGTTAGTTTGTGCATGTGTAGTATTTTTTTAGAAGTCTCCTATGCATAGGAAATATTTGCATAAATATAACAGATGTTTTTCAAAGCTCTGGTGTGTTTTCTCATATGTATTAGGAAACAAGATATTTTTTATTTTAATCAGGATATTGTCACTAAGACAAAGAACCTACTGTGATTTACTGAAAAGTAAGTAAGCACACATTCTTACTCAGCTAGGCATGATTAACATTGCCTATAGTGACAGTTACTTCGGAGGCCAGGGCAGCAGGATTTCTTGAATCCAGGATTTCAAAGCCATCTAAGGTACCACAGTAAGAACCTACCTCTGAAAAAAGCAAAATAAATAAATAAATAAGTAGATAACATCTTCGTAAGTACAAATGCTATAGACTAAACTTAATCACATGTCAATTAAAGTAGAAGAAAAATAGCATTTTGAATAAGAAAATGTATATAATTTGAATCTTGAATTCTCCCACAGACTCATGTGTTAAAGAGTTGGGAACATGGGGCTAGAGAGTTGGCTCAGCAGTTGGAGCACTAGCCTGGCTTTCACGAGGACCTGGGTTCAAATCCCAAAACCACATATACAACTAAATGTTGGACAAAGGCCAGATTAAAAAAAAATTCTCTCTTTTTCTGTATCTCACTCTGTCCTTCTCTTAAAGCCAAAACAAACAAACAAACAAACAAAACACCTTTCTGGCACAGATATGTGGCACTACTGGAAGGAGATGGAAAGTTTTCAAAAGGTG